>JAPVRG010281271.1:29016-41129 GCA_029783565.1 Rhagoletis cerasi
TCACGCCTTTGCGGAAAGAAAATATGTTATATAATTAAAGTTGA
Organism: Rhagoletis cerasi; assembly: GCA_029783565.1. Classification (NCBI taxonomy): domain Eukaryota; kingdom Metazoa; phylum Arthropoda; class Insecta; order Diptera; family Tephritidae; genus Rhagoletis; species Rhagoletis cerasi. The sequence continues at coordinate 29,061 of JAPVRG010281271.1, forward strand.
GATGGGGTTATCGTAAGGAATAAGTAAATTTCGATTTACAAAAAGATATACTATATTATGCCTCTGTCTTTAGTGTTACTTTTGCGAAGATTGGTGGACATTCACTTATTCTGCTATAGTTCAAAGAAATTGCCATATTTTCCACGTAGATATCTCTGAATCTCTGAAGAACTTTCGCAAGAACTCCTCTTCGAAGTCGATTATTTGTAACCAGTTTGTGGCGGTATATAACACACAATACCCTTTTGGGCCCACTTGCCGCCGAACCATAAATGTTTGGTGTTGTTGCTTGATTCTGAGGTCTATGGTATTCCCAGTCCAAGTTAGGTATCGTAGCCTTATTCCAATTCTCATACCTTTGTCTTTGAAGCAGCTGCTCGCAAGTGAAAAATCTTCTCTGGGTTCAAGTATCTGATGATTACGATTCCTTTATTTTTGCATAGTTCTTACGAATTTTATTTATTAAGAAGCTACTTGATGAGGCAATCCAATAAGTACATCTGTAAACTTTTCATTGAACAACGCCTACAATTTCTTGTCTTCGATTTTGCTTTGGTTTTCCTGACCGAACGGAGCTCACTAATTCCTACGTCCATGTTTCCTTCTTCATTCTCAGCAGGTCTACCACTGCTTCACCGTATAAGTACTTTTTTTTAGATCTGTAGATCATTCTCTAAGGAGTCGGTTTGGGTTGATATCGTACCTTAACAATACTTGATATATTTGACTATGGTTCCTGAGTTGAAGTAAGAGGCTTGCATATAGAGCCCTTGGAACTGTGTGGAGACATAGACCAAAATTTGTTCACAGAGCTACTAAAGCGCTTACCTTTCGAGAAAAGGCTTTGTCGTCTGGTAACATTTAAAGTATGTCGGAACCGGCTCTGGGGTCCATACTGATACTATTGTCATTACCGGCAGCTTTTAGCGGGGAATCAAATCCAACTACGCTATCGGCAAAGAACTGTTTTTGTCATAACCCAAGAACTTGACTAATTTCTGCTAGCCAGTTCCATTAAAAACCTGTTCCTCGCTGTCTGCATCGAGCGTCGATTCTATGAGCCGAACCTCTACAAGTAGCCAGTTATTCAGCGTTACCTTCTGGTCAGGCTCGACTTTTCTGGTAATCGCAATCTGCAGATCCACTAGCGAGTTTGCAATTTCCTCGTAGGCGCCTCGTCGGATCTTGTCTAGATATCTTCAATACCAGCAACGGCAGGTCGGCCCGTTTTCTCTTTTGAGGGGATTCCAGGGATCGCTGCGTTGTTTACCACGAACTTTGCTGCATACTTCTGATGATTCCTACGGATCATAATGAGCAAGGATTTATCTTCTCTATTATTCTTAGTATCGAAAGTGATTTATTGTAGCCGTTTCTGACCTTTTGAGATCGGCTTAGCTCTTTTTTGGTCGTCTTTACTTGGAGGGCTGCCGCAGACGTGGAAGACCGAGATGGTTCACCGAACAAATTTAGATGCGGAGCCAATACCATCGACGTTGCTTGCTTGCGAAAAAAATCGTTATCGTCGCTAGCGTTGCCGATGATGAGACTCCGAATTTGGGATCTAATATTCTGATACCCACCCGACTTCTGTGGAACCTCTGCCTGGCTGCCTAAATTTGGCTTGAAGTAAACCTCTCCCTCTTATTTCGTAGAAGCATTCGTAGACTTCGCAGATTGCGGCTACACTGCATAGCCCGAAAGACGGTTATTAGGGCCTTTTGGATTTTACCACAAATTTTCGTTAAAGTTATAATTAGAATCAGAAATATTTGCCACCGGAGACTTCCGCAAAAAAGTAAAAGTTTTTGGCTATTATTTATATGAATCCGCCCCACTGTGCGCTCGTGCGAAAAACTCAGTGTGGCATGCACTACTGCCTTATTGAATTAACGAAAGCAGTTGAACTACTCGTTTTTCATATCCGCTGTAGTTCTTGGCTTCTTTTGAGACCCCACTATCGTTTTACGTCTTTCAAATTTCTGTTCTGAATTCATCGTGCACTCGAAAGTAAGCCTCTCATGTATGATTGCTTGCACTTATAAATGTTAATATGTTTCATGCCTCTACTCAGACTTAAGTGCATAATGCGCAAATAATTTGATTGCACGTTGATTGTTAGGTTTTCTTAAGAAATATCTGGTGAATGGCGGCAACTGTTGCATATCACATACCGGCAGCCTAAATTGCCTAAACGGTTGCTCAAATTTAAAACGTGCTCTGTGGCAAATTTGAATGGCAGCGATGAGATATGAATAGATATGGAAATTGTGGGGTAAATGCTCTTGTCCTGAAACAAATCCTAGTAATCTATGCTAATATATATTTTGAAAGCAGTTTTTTCTGTTCGCAAGGCTGGGGAACGGCTGTGGGTATTTTTACCAAGGATGGTTATAGAGGCGTGATACCTCCCATACAAGTCGAATTTGTCATACTGCTTTTCTGTGGAAGCTCTAAAAAGGTTAATGGCAGAGTACTGGAGTACTCATCGAAAAAATTGGAGTTATTGCAAAAGGGGGCGTGGATGTCAAACGAAAGGGGCTCAAAAAGTTAAAATCAAGTTAAATTAAATATTTAAGGGAGAACCTTATTACGCAAATATTTTTGGCGAGGATTGCCACCTGTTTGGAAATTCAAAATCACTTTAATTAAAAAGTTAAATAAAATTTATTTCTAAAATAATTTTGAAGAGGGTTGCCACTTGTTTAGAATCAGTAAATGTGAATCAATCTAATTAGCACGCTAAACGAAGTTTTTTAACATAAGTATTTGTCAAACGAGAAAGGTTTCAGAGGAGGATTGCCACCTATTTAGAAATTCAAAATCACATTAATTAAAAAGTTAAATCAATTACTTTAATATGTGTGTTAAAACAAGACGGGTGCAAGTAAAATTTATTTCTAAAATATTTTTAAAGAGGGTTGCCACTTGTTTAGAAAATTGAAATTAATTTATTTAACGGGTTAAATGAAATATATTGATATGGGAGACAAACAACAGAAGATTAAAATGGATGTATTTCTAAAATATTTTTGAAGAGGGTAGCCACCTGTTCAAAAATTTAACATGATTTTATTAAAAAATTAAATGAAACCTTTTAATAGACATACAGATATGTACATTCAAAGGTGCCAACCGCGAAAAGTGTAAGTATGCTTTATTTCTTTATTCATATTTTTGAGGACGGTTGCCACCTGTAAGAAATTTAGAATATATTTAATTGATAAGTTAAATGAAATATTTGTATATGGGTATCAAACGATAGAAGTTAAAAAAATTTATTTCGAAAACATTTTGGAAGAGGGTTGCCACTTGTTATGAATATACATTTGTATATTCTTTTTCTAATATTTAATTTTGAGCACGTTCCTATCTGTTTAGTTAGCCTGATATTTTCGCTTTTCTCTGAGTTTGTATTTGTCTGTAAAATTTGTCTACCGCTTCATTTGAGTATAAAAATTTTTGCAACCTTGAAACATTTCTTCTCATCAACCTAACGCTTTCAAAAACACTTACGCATTAAATGCAAATTAAGGTAATCAATTAAAAATCACGAAAAGTAAGCAAGAAACCACTTTTCTCAGCACATCATAACAGAAGTGTATAACACATCCCCACTAAGTGCAATTGTGCTCTTCCCATCAACCCCATGTGGCAAAAGGAAAGCAAAAAACTACCCTGCTTTACGGTAGGGTGTGCTGCAACAGAACACCTTAAATACACATTACATTTCATATTAATTTCTGAGGGCAATAATCTAAAAAGAGGCTGGTAAAAGGCTGCAAACTTTCAGAGAAGAAACATTGGGAGGCATGTACTTGAAATATTAAGAAAACACGCAGTGGAATTTTGCGCGTAGGGGTTGAAGCCGAAAACGTGCGCATAGGATAACTTTCAACATAATTCCTTAGCGAATGCTTCATTCCCAATGCAACGAGTTAGAAATTACTTACCTAACTCTTTCAGTTGATTTAGTGTTAAACGGAGGGTGGTGGTGAATGGTGGAGTTGGCAGTAAGTTTTGAGAGAGTATGGGGTTGAAGCACTGTGGGCTTAGGCAGCCACTCGCTTCGTCAACTAACTCATTAGGTCAATCATACTACGAAAACAAAGGTAAGGCTACTTATTTTTCAAAAGCACTGAACAAATATGTAGTGATAACGTTGGAAATTCCCTTAACAATTAAGCAAAATTTGTTTGTTAGCTACCCTGACTCTACTTTTATAGACCCTGCTAAATGGTAGTCTGTTTCAGCTGCAGTTAGCCATGTGTTGCCAGTGCTAACAGATATGGCTATTGATAACACACAGAGACAGAAGAATCATTTTGGCTTCCGACGTAAACAGGGCTGATCTGTCTCAAGCCCGGAATTCAAATCGGAGTAACGTTTTTGCGTTAGAACTAGGCTCTTTGCGCCTTCAGGGTATTCGATATAACAACGTCGCTGAACAGCGTTCTAAAACCAGTTGGCTATACTGGGTGTCCCAGAAGTAACCTGCCAAACTTGTGGAGAAGGTAGGTGGGGGGTGAGCTCCCTGATAAGCAAAAATTTTTCAGGTAAAAGTGTCACCGTTTTTGAAATTTTGAAATTTTTTTAAATTTAAAAAAAAAACGGACCTTCTCATGTATTTTCACAGCATGTAAATGAAAATAAAAAATAAAAAATTAAGAGAAATTAAAAAAAATTAAAAAAAAAATTTGTTTATATGCAGTTAAAGAAAATACGTGAAAAGGCCCGATTTTTTTAAATTAAAAAAAAAATTCAATATTTCCATTTACCTTCTCTTCAAGTTTGGCAGGTTACTTCTGGGAAACCCTGTATAGCCAAGTGGTTTTAGAACCCAAGAATATTCTTAAGTTAATGTGAGACTCAGACGTATTTACAAACTTACCGTAAAGCAAAGTATTTCACGTACGCATTGGAGTCAAAGAGCTGAATAAATGATTTAAAGAAAAGATAATCTCCTCTGTAACTACCCCGGTTTTATCCTATATCTTCGGAAATCCATCACTCCTTTGTACAATATTCCGAGATATCAAATTTCATGCCGCTTCCACCGACCGACTGCTGAAATAAACGTTATACTTTTTTTTTTAATTGCATCTCCGTATTGCGCCAACAATGACTGCTCATCACCGAAGTTGAATTTTCTAACCAAAAATAGACTGAGAAAGCGTCAGCTGCTACGGTGCTGCCAGGCGTTTTTTTAAGTATTGGGGTTTACTTTAAACTTTTGCGCGTATCACTCAAACTGATGCGGGTAACTACTAGTACTTTTACCAAGAAAGAAAAAAGCAGAGTACGAACAGTTAACTAACTGCCATACTACCCTGTCATATGTACGCCCCCTTTAATGGCTTATCGCGGAATACTTAATCACTTACATACTTCATAGAGCTTTGCCGAAAATCCTCGCTAAGTCAACACGCTTTTGGATACTTGCGCATGCAAATTTACATTCCGTTGCTTTGGTTGTTGTTGTTGTTATTATAACATTGGCAGCAATTAATGAATTCAAAATTGTGTGTTCTTTCAGCCAAGGGCGGCACACCCACGACATCCTTGCCTTACTGTCGCCTTTGTAAATGGCCAGCATTAAACTACAGCCGTACATAATTGATGCCATACTGTTCGCGAAATGTTTGTGGAGCACAGCGCTCTACTCATATATTTGTGACTGCCGCTAACTGGAAAAAGGTTGGTACATGCCTGCCCGCTTGTGACTACCCCTTCCTTGTTCGCATCGCAGCAAATACTCTAAAATGTATTTTTGTTATTGCTTCACTCCTTTTGGTTGTTATTGTTCTACTTTAATGGCGATTGCTTTCATTCTTGTCGCCAGCTCATTGCCGAAACGATTTTATTGCCACGATTGCAGCACAAAACCATCCTTTGACTTAAATGTATCCTGCATCCTTTTGGACTTCATCCTGTTGGCTGTTTTGCGCTTAGCGCTTCAGGCTTAGCGCCAATTTAATTAAAGCTTAGCCATTTTCACGCTGTCGTTTCCTTGTAACTCCAAATCATGTGGCTCCACCAACGCCGCCTAACGCTCGAATTGTGTTTTTTGCATGTTGCTGTTAATTAAATTGCTTTGCATTGCGCTCTGTTCGTAGTCGGTTTGTTAATGTCCCGATTGCAGAAATCAGGAAATAAAACCGAAATCGTAGAATATGAAAAGGCTGGGCTATAAGAGCTAATGCTTACTGGGCAATCGGAAGTGAGGATGCTGATGAACCCAGTGGAAGGATTACATAAATCCGGAAAATAACTGCCCATATTTAATGCGACTAAATAGTTGTGGACGACTTATGGTCGACACAGAATGCTCAAGAAGCTGTCAAGAAGATAGAAGTTTTTCTCTTCTGAAAGGAATTACAATGAGAGCTGCTTCACGTATATGATTACCTAGTTTTCTCCTTGGGATTATGACGATGAAACTTGGCGTGGAAACCTACGGCACCTTCTAGATTAGGTGGGGTTAGGTGAGGTTAGGTTGAAGGGGCTGCCGGTTCGCACATCAGCACACTCGAGCCGGTTGTGATACCACAAGGGATATCATATACAAGCAGTATGTGGAGTTGACAAATTTTAGCAATCGCTTTATTTTAATGCCCGCTCAGGTCCCAAAGGTTCCAGCACTCATGAACCTCAGTCTACTCCTTTCGAGTGCGGGACATTAGCAAAGTAAGTGCCTTACCGATTCAGTCACCTTTTCGTCTTTGCAGCTATTGCAGAAGTCATTGAACGAAACTCCGGGTGTACAGATTAAGGAGCTCCCTGGATCTTTTTAAGTCCCATTTTGGCAACATAAGTTTTGTCATGTTACAAGTTTCCAGTTTTATCCGCTTGCGCTTGCTTCCTAGAAGAGCTTGAAGGCATCGAGCGGCATGCCCTCTTGCCTTGTAAGCTCGTCTGCCATCTAATTTCCTGGTATACCTCTGTGTCCCGGCATTCATACCAGGTGAATAGTGAACTGCTTGTCTACCTCATTAAGTGATCTGCGGCACTTCACAGAGCTTTTAGAGCCGACAGGCTGGGTGAGAAAATATAGATATTATTGCAACCGTTTGCTCCTGTCCTTGAACATTCCGCAGCCTCCTGTGTAGCCGCAAGTTCGGCCTGGAAGACGCTAGGCGAAATGTTTTTTACTCCTAACTGTTCCGAGTGCACTCCCTTTCTGACCTTTTTTCTATTTTGGATACGTCAGTTTTAAACTGAATAGAATCCCTGGGGCCTGGAAAACCTTGCGTAAATTGGTCCTTGCTAGGAGTTTCTACTTTATACCCTTTGTTCAAGGTTGCTGTCGGCACGCAATAGACCGTTACATCCGGAAGGTTAAGTCCTTACAGAATCGGCGGTAGGTATGACCGTAATTATTCGGTTTAGCCCATTATAATCTCGACAATTTTACATCAATTTCTATCCAGCTTTTTAGCGCTGCCAGCGGTGTTCTGCTCAACTCATCTTTGATAAATGCATGCAAGTATTCTTAGGCTACTGCCCGTCTTTCACCTTTCCTATTTCTCTTCTCTGTCTAAGTGGTTCGCTTTGTCTGTCTCTTGTAGCGTCGAGTTCACGGATGCCTGTAGCTTAGAACTTCTTTAGAGGTTTTTTCTTTTTTGGTTTGCGACTGATAGTTGTTGACGGTCCAGCTGAAGTCCTATTTTTGGTACTTCTAGCATTGTTTATTCAAATGGTTCATCACTTTGGCTGCCTACGCTTGGCAAGTTTTTGCAGTCCTATGGACTATTGTAGCTACCAGCCTCAGAGATGAAAAAAGTTGCTTTTCCTCTCAGGGTGGGAACCCTGATTCTATGGTGCTCCTGTGCTCGTCAATTCGTTGCACTTTCTTTGCTCTTTGAATGTGATGTCCTTAGATGGTCCAACGAGTAGTCTCGTAGCGATCCGTCGTTCGTCCACAAAGCTGGGATGAATTGAGAAAGCAATTCGTTCAACCGAACTTGACTTGAAATTGTAAATGGGAAGGTCGACGAACTAGAAAAATAAGATAACCACGTACCCTTCGGTGAACTCTGCCCAACGATGTCGCATTCCATTTTGGGAGATTTGGGGAACACGATCCCCATTAATGGAAGCTATCGTCAAAATGCCAGCAACGACATTCGCAATAGATTTTCTTGGAATTCTTAGCAGTTCTAGACTAGGAAAATATGCAATGTTTTTTTTAAGTCATGATAAAAGGTGAGAAAAGCGAGAGCTTGAATGTCTGTTAAATCACAATAGACTTGGACGAAGGGCACTGCGCTTTATTGAGATTTATATACATTTTGTTTAGCCTGTGCAGAGTAAAAGCTTTCCCTGTCTATCGCTGGTCTAAGGGCATTTCTATATGCTCTGCGTAAGTTGCAGGCCAGCCAATCTCCCCGAAGCCTATTTTAATTACCTGAGTTGATAATGCAGTTGAAACATGAAATTGTACATCACTTAGATTATACACTTAATTGCTGCGCAAATATTTTATGTACTCATATTCCTTTTTTATCTCGTATTTCTTTTAGTCATAGTATGAAGCATGTTTAATCTTCTGCTTCTTCAGCCTTCTAGCAAACTTCATCTTACGCACGCCTAGTTCCAGTAGTTTAGCTTTTAATTTAACGACTCACATAACTTCCGCACTAATTTATGTGCGTTCATTAAACATTCTTTCACTTTACTTAGCATAAAATAAATTTATAGTTAAAGTAACGAATGCTGTACGTCAGCGACGAAACAAAACGCAGCAAATTTCCAAAGTCGGGCTAAATGTAAGCAGACGCGGTATGCAAATTGCAGGTGCAACCAGCCGACTAACTAAGCAAACAGCTGCGCTCAAGCTGCGCCAAGTTAGGTTCAGTTAGTGAGATAGTTGTGGTCGCAGCAGGCGCAGAATCCAGCTTCCTTATTGCACGCGCGAGAATTTTTTTTTAATTTTTATTTATTTTTTATTTAATTTTGCTGACAACACACGCACACATGTACGGTGGTATGCAGCTATTGGCGTGTGACGACAACTCTTAGCTGCTAGCTGCATGGAATTTCAACGCTATTTGTTTCATAGAAGATGGCCTGCCTACGGCCGGCCGTCCGGTAGGTCGGTGGCCTCTATGGCGTTGGCTTTGGTTGGTTAGCGTAAAATTTATTTGCAAATTACTTTTGTCATTTCAATGAAGTTTTGCATAAAATCTGCATAATTGGCTCATGATTGCTGCGGCTGCAGCTACGACCGCTGGCGTTGTTCTCGCGCATACCGTAACTACAGTAGCGCTTGTAGCAGCAATTTTTGTTTAGCCGTCTGTTATGTATTTAGCTGGGTTGGCCAGTGTTGCTACCTTGTCAACTGCTGTTGTCCTTGCTGCACTCAATTCCATTTAACTATTCAATGCATAGTTAAAAAACTATAAAATTCTTCTTGATTTGTTGCACGCATTATTTTTATCAGACCGAAACTGCTGTCGGCTGAGCCCGACTGGCCACAAGCTGGTTTTTATTGCTGTTGTTAGCGATATTTCTTTTACGAGTTACTATAATTTTTCAATAGCCGAGGTGCATGGTACGTACAAACATATGTAATTTCTATGCTAATTTGTGGTGAATTATAATTTTTTATTCTTCCTTGAAATGGGCTTTGAGAATTGAATTTAAAAGATGCCATGTATGACAAGCTTCTCGAATCAAAACTCTAGACTTGTATAGCTTCAATTTCCAAAGTCAAAATAAATATTCTAAATGTAAAGGAAATCCATTTTGTTGCTGAAGATGTCTCCCAAGCCCACCTTGACAAGGGATAACGGGAATTCGTTCCAAAATTAATCATCGAAATCCATTTTCATTGCCTCTACTCTTTTTTTTAGTAGGGCCTGAGCATTTTGTTTTCGGTAGAAAATTACCAAAGAGTTCAAAAAAAGGGACTAATGAGGGACTAAATCCCAGACGTAGGCACAAGCCGCAGGCGCTTTCAGGAGGATACCGATCCCAGTGGCGGAACTCTGGTTATTTTGAAATTCGCTTGTTTAAACTTGAGCTCTTGAATACATTTTAGTAATGTAGAAACGCATAGTTTTTTAAGTTGCCAATTTATCTGCTAAATACATAGCTCCCTGACAAATCTTTATATTCAGAGACCCAAACCTGCATCTCATTTTAATTAAGTCTGTATTCGAGTTAGATTCTATCGCAGAAATATGCATTTAAAGACGAAGAAATTTGATTTAATAAGGTTTGATTAGCTTAGAATGGCTGGCGCCGCCACACTTAGACCCGTACTTCGGGGTGTAATCCAGCCTCCATGTGGAATCAACTGTGCTACATATTCATATCTCTCGAATTATCAAAAAATTCTGAACCCCAAAACTTACCATCATCTCCTTTAAAGTGCCGAGCGCTCGCATATCTCTTGCGTGTAGGTTTTAAACTCCTCTTCGTTTATGCAGTTTCTCTAGAAGTCAATTAGAGGAATCCTTGGTCGTCCTACGTGCCTTACTATAGACCCACTAATGTAAATAAATCTCTTTTGCTCTGCATGAGAAGTTCTTGTGATCGGCTATCGTTTCATTCTGCCAACTAGGTGTCTACAATTTTCCATCGCCTACCCGCCAACTCGCCCATTCCCATTGCGGTGAGCTTACAGGTAAATAGCATGTAACTATCCCTTCCAAAGCGAGTGCGGAATGAAGGAGCCATTTTTAGCGAGCTCTGTAATATAGTTCTCTGTTATATTTTGAACAGATGCGACCATCCGTGAGTGTAGAACTGGAGAGGTCTGTGTGATTAATTCAGTGAGAGGGCAAGTAAAAATTTTTTCTAGCAAAAATGTTTGGATAGGCGCTGTGGCCAATGGTAACCATCAGTTACCACCTCTGCATGGTGGTAGGACATGCAGAATCCCTACGGCTTATAGCGCTGTGGCATTGCCGTTTAAAAACTCCGGAAGAGTTTTTGGGGAATGCATCCAAGCGGGTTTGTTGAGAACCGGTTATTTATTTAATTCAAAAAGTGGGTCGGCGATGTGGCCAATGGTAACTCTTGTACCACCGTTGATAAAACTCCGGAAGAGTTTTTGGGGGGATGCATCAAGCAACTTGAGCATTGGGTTAATTATTGTGGAAAAATTTGGGTAGGCGGCTGTGGCCAATGGTATCTATTTGAACCACCCCAAGAGCAGTGATGCGTCAAGCTAAGCATGATTTGGGATGCCATCAATTAACTTCTTTAATAGCTTTTGCTTTGTACATATTCATATTTTCGTGCTTTATATCCGATTTGGTACCAGTTGTTTGGGGGTCTAGCATACCTTTAGGCACTGGGTGTTATTAGTCGCCTAAACACTGTGCTAGGAACTTTATCATACCCTGCATTTCTATATGGAACTAGAAAAACCCGGCAGACGTTGTCCTGCCAATTAATCGGCTTTGCAACTGTATACAAAATGATTTATTTGGTTTCTTTAAATCTATGTATTTATTAAATCCATGTAACAAAAAAAGTAAAGCAATATACTTAAATTTATAATATATTACGCCTATATCTAGTAAGGTCATCTTTTATTACTGTAAGGCGAGTGGTAAACAATATTTTTGGTTATAAGATTTTGCGTATAGATGTATAGATTTTGTGGATTTGCTACTCTGGAGCAGGATAGTCACACCATCGATAGTTTTCGCAATTTCTGGAAAGACTATCGATACTATCGAGATAGTATCGTTGTTGTCAGACTATCAGTCGTTTAACAATTTTCCAGAAAACTATCGATACTATCGCGATAGTATCGTTAAAAAAATTAACCAAATGAACACTATGTTTTAATACCACGTTTTGTACGATTTTAAAAGAATTTATTTCTATTCAGTTAAACAGTATTTAATTGAAATACCTATACTCAGTCCTTATGTAACTGAATTACATTCATATATAACATAAACAAAAATTATTAACATTGCGCAGCAATACAAATTATTTAAATTTTTAGTACGATATTGTTTTTACAGAGAAACACACCAATGTATAAATACATATACGGTTACTCACAGACGTGTTCGTTATGTAGGTTTTTTTCACAATATTCAAAAT
>JAPVRG010281273.1:10233-28193 GCA_029783565.1 Rhagoletis cerasi
ATGAAAGTCGAAAAAAAACTGAAAATTTGCATGAAAAAAAAATTTTGGTTCGTCATAACTCAATCACTTTAACTTCAATTTTGACTATTTTTACTTTTGTGGATAGAGAATTTCATCCTCTCAAAACGAAAAGAAAAGTCATAAAAATCGAGACGCTATTGGCGGAGATATTGACAGATTAGTGAACCTACTTTTTTTTTTATCTCAAAAATTGAAATTTCAAAATATCTCGAAAACAGTTCTACTTTTGAATCAAATGTTTACATATTTGGAATCAGCAGGAAATTTTACATAGGAATCATGTATCAAATGTCGAGGATATGAAAATTTTTTAAAATTTGTCGGGTAGTGTAATTGCTACCAAAATGAGTCAAACCACGTCAAGTGGGCCCAGAAATTTTCACTAAATCACCGATTTTGAAAATTAATACTCCATTGGAAGAGGATCATGACGCCTAACTTTTGTTGTACATATTTCGTTAAAATCCCTTAAATTGTCTGTGTTATTAACGATTGAATTTAAATGGAAGGTAAAATTAAAACTAAAATTTCTGCTAAACTACTGCAGATAAATTTATGAAATTTTGTACACTTATAGAAATATGTTCATACTATTTACTGGTAGATAGTTAGCATATACTTACAATATATTTTTAGATTTCTGCATTTATTTAAAAAAAAACAAAAGCAATTCGGTTAACGTTCTTCACGCTGAAATAAAATAAAATTGATGTCAATTGACGCAAAATACATTCATCTTTAATAATCCGTTTGAAAACCTTTGTTAACCCATTCCATTCAAAAGATATAGAATTTTTTGTCATACGTTCCGCTATTTTACCGAGCGAAAAAAAACCAAATTAAAAATATTTTTGTTATTAAAAATAAGCATCTAAAAATGTGTACTTTTCAAAAATGATAGAAAATTTCCCTTTTTTCGATTTTGGTCGCTAGTAAAAGTAATAATTCAAAAGATATTGACAAATAACTGCGAAAGGTACCAAAAAACAAGTTTTTTGAAAAAATCTCGAAAACGCTTCTTTGAAAAATCAACTTTTAGAACATATACTGCAGCCGCCAGCAAAGCACGCTACGCATTGAGCGAATTTTTCGCTCGGTAAAATAGCGGAACGTATGACAAAAAATTCGATATCTTTTGAATGGAATGGGTTAACAAAGTTTTTCAAACGGATTATTAAAGATGAATGTATTTTGCTTCATTTGACATCAATTTTATTTTATTTCAGCGTGAAGAACGTAAACAAAATTGCTTTTGTTCTTTTAAAATAAATGCAGAAATCTAAAAATATATTGTAAGTATATGCTAACTATCTACCAGTAAATAGTATGAACATATTTCTATAAGTGTACAAAATTTCATAAATTTATCTGCAGTAGTTTAGGAGAAATTTTAGTTTTAATTTTACCTTCCATTTAAATTCAATCGTTAATAACACAGACAATTTAAGGGATTTTAACGAAATATGTACAACAAAAGTTAGGCGTCATGATCCCCTTCCAATGGAGGATTAATTTTCAAAATCGGTGATTTAGCGAACATTTCTGGGCCCACTTGACGTGGTTTGACTCAAATGTAAATTGTTGTTTTTCCACAAAATTTTTCATAAAACGGCCTCAAGCTCAATAAATTGTTGAATATAATTGTTATAAAGGCCATAAATAACAAAAAACAAATTGTCTATTAATGCAATACCCGTGAGAAGTGCACAAGAGCAAAAAATGTACCCACAAGGAGAAAATTGCCCCGTGCAGATATTTAAAAATTCTGTGGTGTTTACATGAGGCGATGCCAACAAGTTGACAACCCCGTTCACATGAGGCGATTTTAGTTGAACGTAACTTGCTTGTTTGCTTGAAATTAAATGGGGTTTAATTGCGTAATTTTAGCAATTCGCATAAAAATAGTGAACGTTGCAGTAATTAAATAAAATATTGCTCAAATTTCACTTTGGTCGGTGATATGCTGAAATTTTGTTTGGCAAACTCCGTGCAATTTTTGTTGCAGCGAACTCGGAGAGAGCGAGTTTGGCGACTCTCACAGCAAACTAAATTTGTCGAGTCAAACTGCTATAACATTAGTGTTGCCATGTATCAAAAATTGTTGGTAATTGCTGTTATACGCAAAAATTTCAGTGAGAACTGAATTATGCTGTAGGAGCTTCAAAGCTTGCGGCACAGTTCATTGCCTATACGATATTATAAAATAATATTAATTTGTGAACGATAAGTACATGTGCAATTTTCATTTCATATTTGCAATAAGCATAAATACCACAATCAAAGTGTGACCCTGCGCCAAACCCACACCTCACACCAAACTGAGCAAGCCGCCATATTGTTTGCAAAATTTAGTTTGTCTGCGTAACACCGACCTTTCAAACAAAATTTATATATATATAGAATGGTATGTTCCCGTACTTTTCCAACTAAATCATGCAAAAATTCAAATAAGCGCGTCAGGGAGCCAGTGTTGCCAGTTTATACTTTTGAGGGTAGATCTAGCCTTTTGTTTTTTGTTGTGTATTTCTGCCATGAAAAAATGCTTCTAATGAAAAAAAAAGTCGCCGTCTGTAAGTCCCACCCCTTTGTGTGACAGCTTCAAGGCGCACGCCACAAATCGGAGGAGAAGATCGGCCAAACACTAACATATGTGTAAGCGCCAATCTATTATTATTATTATGTACATATGTAATTACATAGACAAGTTTAGCGCCGGCCGCTGTGGTATAGTGGTAAGCAGTGCGCGCTTCTACTCCGCAGGACCTGGGTTCAAGCCTTGGTCAAAGCAACATCGCAAAAAAAATTTAGAAAAAAGGTGGTTTCTTAACAGCGGTCGCCCCTCGGCAGACAATGGCAACCCTTCGAGTGTATTTCTGCTATGAAAAACAGCTTCGCATAAAAATACAATCGCTGTTCGGAGTCGGCATAAAACTGTAGAACCCTCCCTATTGGCGAATTCCGTTTCTCGTAACAGGGAGAATTGAATTGTTGCTCATGTTTTTTAAAACCCTGAAAATTTAATAAAATTTGGCCCTTCTGGCAACACTGCCCCGCTGGAAAAGTCGAAAACTTGTATCATTTCTAATACTTTGTCATCCCTAATTTCACATTGTACTTTTGCCATTTTAAACTTAACCAGCAATTGAGAGGGAGCGAAAAACTAATATTGGTATAATTGTCTTATATTTTTATATTCAGATTAACCTTAAACACACATTATAGGAAATAAAAACTGCATTAACTGTGGAGTACTGTTTTGTGCCCGTCCTTAAGTTGTGCGCGTGTAAAAAGTAAGTCTTTTTTTTATTTTTTCGCGCCCCTCGGAGCTGGAACATCTTTTTATTTCATTAATAAAAGGGCTGGAGGAGCGCCAACGAAAGCCGGCAAACAGAGGTCCGGTCAGCAAGAACGATACGAAACCCGGTTAACAGTGGCCCGGAAACATCAAATTTCTGTGTGGAAGAAGAACTTCTTTGGACGTGTTGCTGAATCGCGAAGGTTAGTACCAGGAAGTGATTGGGGTAAGTTCGGTTGGGTGTATAACATATACTAGTGAGTTTAGTTTCGAAATCCTGCTCGAACTGTGAAAATTCTAGTTCACATATCACCATAAAAGCGTGCCAGAAAATTTGGTTTTGCATAACGGCAAAATCGCATGCCAGAAAATTCTGGTTCGCATAACGGCATAATCGTATGTCAGAAAGTCTTGGTCGTTCGCATAACG
The DNA here is from genome assembly GCA_029783565.1 of Rhagoletis cerasi. Lineage (NCBI taxonomy): Eukaryota > Metazoa > Arthropoda > Insecta > Diptera > Tephritidae > Rhagoletis > Rhagoletis cerasi. The sequence goes on from JAPVRG010281273.1 coordinate 13,979, forward strand.
GCATAAAAGCGTATAAGAAAATTCTGTAGACGGCCATCTTAAAAGATGGTATCAACGCGTTCAGCATCCAATATGCACGAGGAAGATAGCAACTACGAGTTTGATACTACTGTTCGCGAACAAGGTGCAACTATGCCCCAACAACAACCATTGGCGCTTGAAATGCAAGTCAACGAAATGGCGAAACTGTTGCAAGAACTGCGAAACGCTATAGCGAATCTTTGTGCTTTAAATAACACGACTGCGACAGCATCCAATATTTAGGCAACAACCAGCAGCACCGCGCCGTCGTTAGTAAGCGGCGCCGAAGCTAGCGACGTTCCGATTGTCGAAACATTAGCGGACTTGAACCGAACATTGGCCATCACCAGGTAAAATGCCAACAAAAACTGTACGATCTTCCAGAATTTGATGGGAGACCTGGAGATTGGCCAATGTTCCGCGAATCTTTCTATATGCATACATAGGAATACAGCTACAACGAACGGCAAAACATGTTACGACTTCAAAAAGCAATTAAAGGAAAGGCACACGACGTTGTTGAGTGTCTACTCATCCATAGCAGTGATGCACCGCGGGTCATTGAAGCACTGCAAGGCCGTTTTGGAAGGCCAGAACTATTAGTTAAGAGCCAAATTGCTAGAATCCGAAATTTTTCACTCATTTCAGAAAATCGTCTGGAATTGCTTGTACCCTTTGCTACGAAAGTTCAAAACTTTGCAATGTTTTTGGAATCGGAGGGTGTGAGTACCACTTGAGCAACCCGACTCTTATGGAGGAGCTACTTCTTAAGCTCCAAATACAACGGGGTCTAGAATGTGCGCGCTACGCAGTAAGCGTGATACCAAGGGCCACTAAAAGCCACTTTAGCAACTGGCTGAAAGAGCTAGCGCGCGTAGTAAACGTGACCGGCATTGTTTCAAATATAAAATCGCGTTTGACAGAAGTAAGGGCCGAAACCCGAGGAAGATTTTACCATACGGACAAAGTTGTGAACGGTAATCACACTTCATGAAAACTATGTATTGATGCAAGCCATATATCAAGATGTAAGCGTTTTCTCGACTTGAACAATACGTCAAGATGGAAAGTTGTGCGAGAAGGAAAGTTGTGATTTAACTGTATGCACAGTGGCCACAGAAGTAATCGATGCACGTATAAACACAAATTCTCTGCGCGTAACTGCTCAAGAAAGGTTCACGGCGGCGCGACTCAACAGAGTGGGGCTCAATGCTCGCAACAGCCGATATTTACTACCACTTTGGGGGAATCAGGAAAAAAGAAGGTACTTTTCATGATTTTGCCAGTAATACTGTTCGCTAACGGAAAAGAAAAATATCATTCTACGCGTTTCTGGATGAGGGATCATCAATATCGCTGATGAACTTAGGGCTTAGCCGACCGCCTGGGGCTGAAGGGTAAGGAAGAAAAGTCCCCAGGTAAAGACTCGATATTTCCGAGCTACAATGTAAATATAGATACACTAAGCATCCACCAATTTCAGATTACAATTCGGCGACTCCTCAACTACTTATTGGACTCGATAACGCACACCTTGGCGTAGCTAAGAGAACTGCAGCGGCCGACCGGCGTGGACCCGCGGTTGTTTTAACTAAGCTCGGTTGGCTCGTGTATGGTTCAGGAAGTGCACGAGAAAAATCCGGCTTTGAATGTCACCACACTCTTTATACGTAGTTAGAAACCGGAGAGAGCCTTGAAATTTTAGTGAAGAATATCGTTGATGAAGCATTAGGTGTAAATCATACAGGCAGGCAAGTGGATAGCGTTGATGTAGCAAGGGCAAACGATTTGCTGGAACAGACGACAGTGCGTAAGGGGAACCGTTTTGAAACAGGTATCTTGGGGAGAAACGACCAAATGCTTCTACCAGCCAGTAGAAAGATGGCAGAGAAAACACTGCAGATGCAGACTTCCGAAAACAATACACGTACATCATAGCCGAGTATGAGAGAAAAGGCTATGCGAGACGCTTGAGTGATGAGAGGTGCTACAAAGAGGAAACCGAACATGGTACCTACCGCATTCCGAAGTATGCAACACGAACAAGCCATAAAAGCTTCGTTTGGTGTTTGATGCTGCCGCAAAAGTAGAGGTGGGTCTCTGAATTCCGCTCTGCTCAACGGGCCAGACTTGTGTTAGTCGCTAAACACGATTCTGATGAAATTTCAACAAAAGGCAATCGGGGTGTGTGGGGACATAGTGGAAATGTTCCACCAAGTACAAATACGGAGTGAAGATCAAAACGCGCAGCGATTCTTGTGGAGAAGCATTGGTGAATATGTGATGTCAGTCATGACGTTCGGGGCGACATGCTCCCCATGCTCGGCACAATTTGTCAAAAACAGGAACGCGGAGGATTTCCGAGATGTTTTCCTAGTGTAGCAAACGCTATTCTGAACAACCATTACGTTGACGACTGCGTGCACTGTTTCAACACCCTGGAGGAGGCCGTACAAACTACAAATCAAATACGTTGGATCTATAAGCAAGGTGAGTTTGAGCGAAAGTGCTTCGTTTTGAATGTTAAAGAGGTCAGTGAGCAGCTAAACAGCGAAAAAAAAACTACGGCTAACGATCTTAGCCTAGACAAAGATAGTTTTCAGAAGGTCCTAGGTTTGTATTGAGTCACCGCTTGCTCGGTAAAGTTGATAACACCATAATAAGAGGGGATCGAAGACCTACCAAATGTGAAGCGCTGAGTATAGCGATGTCGGTGTTTGATCCTTTCGGCTTAGCATCGGAATTTAGAATAGCGGCTAAACTAGTATTTCAAGCAGTGTAAGGAAAAGGTGTGGGATGGGATGAAAGTATTCCAGATGACGCCTACCAAATGTGTCTTAAGTGGCTAAATATGTTGAAGCAGATCGAAAACTTAACCATGCGAAGATGTTACGATAAGCGTTTTCTACAAAGCTCTGTGAAACTACACATATTTGCAGATGCAAGCGAAGCGGCGTATGCAGTAGCTGGTTATTGGAGGGTCAACGGAGAGACTGGATCAATACGCTTGGTGTTTGTAATAGGGAAAGCAAAGTGTGCCCCACTATAACTATGAACAGTTCCACGCTTGGAGCTGCAGTCAGCGGTTATTGCAGCCCTTCTTAGCGTTATGATCCTGCAAGATCACGATATGGTACCGACTCTAGTCATGTGGAGTGACTCGAAAACGACCTAGGCGTGGATACAATCCGATCATCGTTGCTACAAGCCGTATGTGGCACACCGCGTAAACGAAATACTGGAAAACAGCGAAGTATCTGAATGGAGAGGGCTAGCAAGCGCACGTAATACAGCCGACTTTGGCACGAACATCTTTCTGGGCGAGCGGACATGACTTCCTGTTAAAGGACGAAAAGCATTTGTTTTGTGTACTCAAACAGAATATAATTTTTACAGAAGTTCTCATGTTTCACCCGCCTTTCCAGATTGCCTGCATGGATGCTTCGTTTCCGCGACAATTGCCAACGAGATCTGCAGGGCAAAAGATGAGTTCAGCTCACCTTCACTGAGCTGGAAAGGGCGGAACTTGCATTGTGTCGAGCTGCGCAGAAGGAAGCCTACCCTGAGGAATATGAAGATTTAGGCTTGAAAAACAAGTAAAACGCAACAGCACGATCTTGACGCTTTCGCTGTATGTGGACGGCTCGGGTGTTATTCCAGTAAAAGAGTAAAATGGCGAATTGACAATGCAGACGAAGTCCCATTGAGTACTCGCAGACGAATTATCCTGCCTAAAGCACACCATGTGACAGACCTGATCGTGGCTCATCATCATCGAAAGTAGAAACATCAGAATGAAGGAACGATTGTAGCAGAAATCCACCGCAAATTCTGGATACCTCACGTACGAGTTGCAGTTCGATGTGCCGCAAGAGAATGCCAAACGTGCAAAATTAATAGAGCCCAACCTGAGACTCCGATAATGGGTCCGCTGCCGCAAGATAAGTTGACACCATGTGTGAGGCCATTTTCCAAAGTGGGCCTCGACTACATGGGTCTTTTCCACGTTACCATTGGACGGCGCAAAGAAAAACGTTGGATTGCACTTTTTACCTGCTTGACGACGCGCGCGGTCCATATGGAAATGGCTAGAGATCTCAGCACGGATTCGTGTTTACTATGCATATGGAATTTTATGAGCAGACAAGGAACGTCGTTCCGATATCATCGGTGCAGACATGGAACTAAAAAAACAAGTCGCCGAACTTGGTTCTGGAAAGATTGCTGAATTTTTTTCGGCATGAGAGCGATTACTCCCATAGGAGTAAGGATTTTTCTGGTAAAGTTGCAGCCCACACGTTTACCAGAATAGGGTCCCAAACTATCAGTGAGAATTTTTTGTGTCGCGGTAACCGACAAACAGTTTGATACAGTGGACTGTAGTTTCATGAATTCTTCACTTGTTTCTTTTGAGTTTTCGGCAAGTTCATTAAAATCACTATTTCATTGTCGACCAATACTTTTTCTTTCTCTTATCGTGATTTTAATGCTTCCCAAGCCAGATTAAAATCATCGTCACTAAGTGCGAAATGTTTTACTATAGCGCCTGCTTGACCTTTTGCTTTATATCTGAGGTGGTACAGTTTTTGCGCTTGAGATAACTTTGGAGGGTTTATGTATACGGCTGTAAACATGTCCCGGAAGGACGGCCATTGTTCATAACCTCCACGAAATACTTCTGTATCACACGCTGGCACTTTAAGATGTATGCCTCACCTTGCTTCTTGTATTTGATTTGGGGGAAGCTTTACTCTCGGAAATGAATTTATCCACAGAAAAATCTTTAGTTTCTTTTGTTTTGCACCCCTTGAGCATATAGCTGCTGCAGGTGTGCCATGAGCCTTATCGTCGTCAACCATTTTTGGTATCTCTAGGAATTGAGGTGTTTTCGGTTCCTTTACGGGCGACTTATCTGCTTGCATTTAAAATGCGAATTCGAACTACTATTTTTTTTTCTCAGCGTATACTGTATAACGCAGTCTTTTAAATAACAGCGATTCCTTTTTATATTCTTCGATTTATTTCTTACTCTATTTCTGGCACATCTCTTTGTTTTCGCTGTCACCGGAAGAAGAAGGATAAAATGGCTGCTTCTTAGGTACAGAGTGTTCCATATACCTTATATCTAAAAATGACAAGTACTGGGTGATACACATATACTTAAATAAATAAATAGTATACAAGTCGATAGGTAACATTACAACTGATTATCTGCAAGCCAATAAGTAGTCTCCGATTGAATTAATCTGGTTAAGTATCGCTTTTTCAATTGATGGGACCGCTCTTTAACTTAAAATATTTGTAACAGTTAAACCAAAAAAAATTGATTTTTCAGTGTAGACTAATTAAGCGTGGAAAGCTCGTAGATCCCGATTTAATTTTTTAGGGTTTGTATGCTTTCGCTTTAGCTTAATTCCGGTAGTTATAACCGTGTTGCAATTTTATATAAATTACTAGTTGCTTTTATTTTGCTCGTAACTGTAGCTTCTGTTTATTTCCGTAAATGTGATCCAGAATAGTTAGATATGTATTAAAAACCCGCACTGTTTTATTTTTCGCACTTAATATGTTAAAATTTTGTATTTTTATTTTTCTTAGGGTGTACACCAGAGAGTGGCTTTGGGTGTCATCGATCCTGTTTAATCACCCTCTCTAATAATTGATCACAAGCGAACGCCACACTCGGCAGCTATGTGTACGATCGAGCTGTTTAATCAACCTCGCTAAAAATTGATCACAAGCGAACGCCACACCCGGCAGCTACGGGTTCGACCGAGCTCAATATTAGGACACCCGCAGCACCCCCGAAAATTTGTGCAACTAATTTACGGACACTCGAACAGGCTCGGGTTAAATCTACAGCAGCCATGCCCAAAATTGTAATATGTACCAACGAAGCATACGCAAGCGTTGTTGCTTTGTGCTTGTGCATACACAAAGAAAACAATGAGAAGCGAAGTAGGCAATATTGTTTGTTTATCTACTTTGTACACCCAGCAGGGAAAATCCGAACGTGTGAATCAAATTTGTAGTTCAGTACTAGGTATTTATCGCCAAAAACGAACCAGTCCGATAGCGTATGTATATGTATTAATGCGTATTTATAACTTATAAAATATCTAAAATATGCGATCTTCTGACAAAACGCGTGGGAGTTACGGGTGTGGCATAGTTATGTATGTATCTTCTGTTGCACATAAGCAGAAATTACATACTACGTATGTATGTATGTATGTATACTTTTTCATAAACAGGCAGTCCGGCAGCAATCTATTAGGAGTAATTATTAGGGTGGAAGTTCGTAAATGCGGTGAAGTTACATGCACTTGTCTATATATTTATTTCATGATTCAGTAAAAAACTCGCCGTTAAACGAAAACTTTAATTTTTGCCTGCTTCGCGTGCACCCGCAAATATAGTTCAGGTAGTGACTTCCAAGCAAAAAAATATAGTCCTTTATTCACGCAAAGTGGTTAGTACTCTATTGTTTTTGGAATATCTCTAACCAACGGTCTTTAAAATCTACAAATTTGTATGCATACACAATTTTCCTTCAAGGAATGCACTTCGGTCTAGTATACTAGCAAAACAAAAGAAAATAATGCATTTTTGTCATGATGATTTCGCCATGGCTGCATTTATTCAAAGCCTACTTATATAGGTATATACATACCTACACATTAACAGGCACAATCTGTTGTCTCGACACATTGTTTTATTTGCGGCCAGTCTCGGCAGCTGTCTTATTGCTTCACTTTCCCTGGTGAATCAAATTTGTAGTTCGGTACTAGATATTTATCGCCAAAAACGAACCAGTCCGATAGTAACTAAATCCGAACCAGTACAAATGCAGCGAAATGAGGTACTTTTACAAAACTATTTTATTTTACTTTTTAAACCTACATATCGCTAGCTAAGAGTGAAAAGTCGCCAAGTCCCCTTTTTTCATATCTATACCTGAGGTGACGAAATTGGAACTGGTTCGGAACTGTAGAAAAAGGGATGCAGCAGGGCACCAGTCCATCTTCTGTTTACTTTGAATATATTTGTTTGGCGGTTTTTCTTTCGAATACATTTTCGTTCTGTACTTCACAGATTCTTTTTCATAGTTAAGAAGCATAAAAAAAAGTGTTTTACTATCATTTTAACATGTTGCGTCTGACTACATTCGAATTGGGACCTTCTGGAATGTAATAAATAATAACAAGCACCTCTGTACACTCAGCTGCACCCAAGGTATGCAAACATTTCTTAAAATCACTCAAACAAATTTGGTTTCAAATTGTAAACACATTCCTGGGGGAAGGGGCAATTTCTATTTTCTATGACACCGCCGTGTTCCAAATGTACTAGAAGCGAACCAATTCAGAACTAGAGATTTTCCCTACAGGGATAGCATCGCTTCTAGCAAACACTCGGCCGTCAACCTGAGCCAAACAAGCAAATTTTGTGCACGCACACTCGAGTGGAAACCCGGACACTCGAGTGTATTGAGCTGCAAAGCACCCGAACCCGATCAAATATGGATTAAAAGCAATCGAGTGTTGTGATCAACACGTTCGTCTTGAGCTCAGTCGCTACCGAACAATACTTCTGATCGTTTAAAGAGATTGATGCAAAACGGTTTTTGTTCGCTGATCGAGTTTACACGAAAGTTGCGCACCCGCTGCAGATCACTGGTGTACACCCTAATGGTATAACTAATGCGAATTAGTATGTACAGTATTAAAGTCTGATTTTTTACGTGAGTACCTGCTTATGAAAAGCTTAACCCCACGGTGCTCAAAAGCACTCAGATCAACTAAATGCGTTGATCACCGCCCCGTGTTAGCGGTACCAATTGGTAGTGTGGGTGTTCACAATTCACCACCTTGGTCAACTTAAGCCAGAAGCGAAAATATTTTGTTTTTGTATTTTCTTTTTCAGCTGATTGACATTTCGCCGCTTCTACTGCCACATCAAAAAAATGCACGCAAAAAAATGCTTGCGTTCATTTATTTTTAGGAAATACAAAAACAAAAATATGGCAAGCCTGATTCTCTCACCGCTCTCAATTTACTTAAAAACTTAACTTAGGAATACACGTATTGCTGGTATGGTAGGTTGGTCTAAGTTGAGTTAAATTTTGTCGTAAGTCTTGGATAACTTACGCTTAAAACCTCTGCCGTACTCTGGGTCCGGCACCCGGTTGCAATGCAACTCCACATTGAGCCGACAAGCAAACACTTCCCGCATTTGTGGTTCGAAACCCCAGCCACCAGGATACTCCCCGAAGGACCGTACCCAAAGGAACAGGCCATATCAAATATAGGATACTATGGGGGCCTCTGTTCTCCCCTGGTACCGGATTGAGTACTCTGGTTAGACTGTAAAGCCGAAGCTTCTGCCAGTTGAGTAGACACCACTCCGGACTGGCAACGGTTGACTAGGGTACCTCGGGGTTGTCACACCCGTGATTCGATGAGTACGGGAGTTGATTGCACAATATCAACCCCCGCAACCCCCGAATCCCCCTGAGGGGAGTATGTGCAGTATATACGTTTATGTGTATGTATGTATGTTGTGAAGACCCCAGATCATAGGCCTTTGGGGCCTCCACAAATTATAAAAAAATATATATTTGAATTCTTAAATTATTTACATACATAAATATATACTTGAATTGTTACATTATTTACATACATATACATGAACTGTTAAACTATTACATACACACATACATACATGAATTTTGAATTGTGCGATTGAATTTACTATTGTAATACACGTATGTTTGATTTACTTAACAGTAGGCCGACTTGCAAAATGGTATAAAAGCAGCGGCGTTTGCTAATAAAAGGGATTCGAGGCTGAGTAGCCAAGGAGGAAGGTATACAGTGGGCTGTGTAAAACGACTACTAAAGTAGCAACTGGCAGTGATCACTTCGGTTGTTTAAAGTTAGTCAACTCGGTATACCGTTGAGTCGTGTCAAACGTTCGGCGAAGCAGTAGTGGGTAGTGAACACTTCCACTATTGCCAAGACAGTTTATTCTAGAGAAGATTAAGGAAGTTAGAGCCGGCTAGGTATACAGTCGAGTCGTGTCAAACGTTCGACGAAGCAGTAATAGTGGGTAGTGAACACTTCCACTATTGGAGAGCAGGGAAATATTTGTGTAAGAAAAGAGTGAGAAAATAAAAACACAGTAAGAATTTAAATCGGAGCCAAGTGGTATTTTTATTTCTTTTAAGTGAACCCGTCTTTGAGTTATACCCCAGCTATAAACCCGAAGACGAGGTTCGTTACAAATGGCGCCCGAGCAGGGACTCTTATAAAGTTATAGAAAAGGTAGATGAAAAGAATTGGCGAAGTAAATTGAAACAGAGGCAAGAAGAAAAGAAAAGTGACAGAGACACAACAAAAAAAAACATGGCGAAAGTGAGTTGGATGAATTGAGGAAGGAGTTCGCCGCCTTTGTAAACCAAAACCCAGGATACGAAAGCCGCTTCGCAGAGCTAGAAGCGAAGCATAGCAAGCACTCAATCGTGATAGACCCGCCCAGTCCAGGCGGTAGTAGTAGGATGAACCGGGGACGTTCACCAACACCCTCTAACATAAACGACTCACATGAAGCCCAAACACCAACCGTACCGTTTAACCCACCGTTTCAGCCACCGACCAACGCGTATATTATGGATCGGGTAAGGAAGTGGGAAATCAAATACGACGGCAGAGGAGATCCTTTAAGTTTCATAGAGAGAGTCGAAGAGCTGGCAGACGGGTACGAAGTAGACCCAAACCTACTACCACGAGCCCTACCCGAACTACTTAAGGACCGAGCTTTAGTATGGCTGCGGAACAACAATCGCCATTGGCTGCAGTGGAGTCAGTTCAAGCTAGACTTCCTCCGGTTTTTCCTGAGTACACGTTATTTTGAACGACTGGATGACGACATACGGCAGTGTACTCAGCGACCTCGAGAATCGTTCAAAGATTACGTGCTGGCACTTCAGAGTCTGATGAGACACGCTAACCTCACGGAGGAACAAAAACTGAATCTCGCAAACTAAGAAGGGAATGGCAAAGAATTCGCTCTCCTAAGCTTAAACAGGAGCTGAATGCGGGTACAAGGGAATTACGTATTTTGTTGCAGGCGGAAAAAGAAAGAAGTACGCAGTCGATCCTTAAGTCCTTGTCTGCCTCGAAACAGACTGACTACTCCCTTTGGCGAACACTGAAGCATGCGAAGAGGCCCGTTCTTCGAGATGCACCATTACGTACTCAGAACGGAAGCTGGGCGAGGAATGATGAGGATAAAGCAAACGCTTTCGCCTGTCATCTTTCACAAGTCTTTAGACCCAATGAAGGCGCTCATCCTTCCAATATTTCAATACCCCCCAGTATCCTTACCACAAATCCACTTCGGTTTAAAAAGAAATATTTAATTATCACCATTGTTAATGACATTCAGAAGAATAAAGCGCCGGGTTACGATAGGATTACAGGTGAAATGATAAAGGAGCTTCCACTAACTGCCGTACGTTTCCTGCTAAATATTTTTAATAACATACTTAAGTTGGGGCACTTCCCCGACTTATGGAAACTTTCGGAAATAATTATGGTACCAAAGCCAGGCAAAGATCCGACGGTAGTAAATTCATATCGGCCCCTTAGCTTGATTTCTGTATTTTCGAAAATATTTGAAAAACTTCTATTGAAAACAATACAACCTTCTCTAAAAAGTAAAGAAATAATACCACCACATCAGTTTGGTTTTCGTGGAAAACATGGTACTGTAGAACAAGTTCATAGAATTGTTTCTTGTATTAGAAAAGCCTTCGAAGGGAAGCAATACTGCACCGGTGTATTTTTGGACATCTCCCAAGCTTTCGATAAAGTCTGGCATGATGACCTTATATACAAACTAAAGGTTTCACTCCCTGCAAATACGCATGCAATTCTGGAAATCTTTCTGCTGGGAAGAAACTTCAGAGTCAGGCATAATTCCTTTAGAACGGAAAGTCACCCAATACATGCAGGTGTCCCTCAAGGCAGTGTTCTAGGCCCCATATTGTACGTAATATACACTCGTGACTTGCCAACTGATGAAAGTCTAATGATTTCAACGTTTGCTGATGACACAGCTATTCTAAGCAATAGTTCAGACCCTAAAGAGGCTTCTTACAAGCTGCAAGAATATTTGAAAAAGTTACAGCTATGGCTAGGTTCTTGGAGGATAAAGGTTAACGAAAGCAAGTGTGTTCAGACAACATTTACTTTGAAGAAAGAAACTTGCTCACCACTTAAAATAAACAGCAAGGATATACCACAAAAAGATAGTGTCAAGTACCTTGGGATGACACTAGATAGAAGACTTACCTGGGAAAAGCATATAGAAAACAAAATTTCTCAAGCGAAACTAAAACAATCAAGCCTTCAGTGGGTTATAGGACACAAATCTAAATTAAGCCTAGATAATAATATGTTGATTTTTGATATGATGATTAAACCATGTTGAGCATATAGAATCGGGCATGAGGACATAAGAGGGCTAAGCACCAGTTACTCAGCACGGTTAATGAACCATCCAAATCGACTACCGACAGACCTTCTTAGCCCGAGATATGCAAGAAGACTAAAAAGAAAGGATTTTTACCGATATTATCAAATGATGGGCAATATGATAAATTTAGATATCCACAATATATCAATTTCGGCTCTGGAATCCGTCCTTTCAGACCGACTACCCAACACCAGTGTCAGTGCGGCTCGGAAGCTTGTGCTTTCCGACCGAACACAGCCTACTGGATTGTAATTACTTAAATACAGAGAAGCGAAGGCAGTGCGGCTCTCCAACTCGTCCTTTCAGACCGCCTGCCCAGCAGGATATCCAGCGATCCTGCTGCTCGGAATGTAGTCCATTCCGACAGCCGTAACAACTGCAATAAATATATATGTAAAAAAAACATAATTTCTAAGCATTGCCGCAGAAACTTAATGGTAGTTTGTAAGATTTGAAAACTTATTGTTAGTTTCGAAAGAAAGATTCAATAAATAAATAAATATTATACAAAAAAAAAAAAAAAAAAATCGACCGAAACAGCCGCAGTGAGTACCGGCTATACGCCAAACGAACCGAGTTTGATACGCTTGACGGATTGGTGAGTCTGGTCGAAGATTTCGAGAATATCACGACAGAGATTGAGCCACAGCGGCCAACGGCGAGACCAAATAATCCACCGCGACGCACCGAAGAGCGTTATCATCTCATGCGAGACTCCCGAGAGATAGAACCGGGCAGAAGAGATGTCCACCTGCGTCAAATTCAGCAAAACGACCAGCCTAGGGCACAGCAGCGCCACGTAGATCCTAGAACTGCTTGCAGGCGATGTGGCGAGAACGGATATTTTGCGTACGAATGCCGCAACGAACGGCGCGACTTTTGTTGGGAGTGTGGTCGATACGACGTACGTACGAGATATTGTTGTCGTAGATCACAGGGAAACGGCCGGAGGACCCATCAGAACCGAGGGGTAGGGCGTCAAGGAGTGCAACCTCGGGAAGTTTAAACATTCTGAAGCAGACAAAAGGGCGAATTTTGGCCGATGCAACGATTAATGGGGAGCAACGCGAAGTTTTATGAGCGAGGCGTGGTCAAAGAATCTAGATGCGATAAATTTTAAGAAGGTGCAAAGCCACGTGGTGATGAGCGATGGCAGGCCAAGAACGGTGATGGAGGCGGTTCATGTGGAGGTAAAAATTGGCGATAAGGCACATAAGAGTGAGGTCCTAGTCCTTCCAGGGTTGGTCGATGACGTCGTCATCGGAAAAGACATCCTGGCGAAGACCAACATGACATTAAGCTGCGGAGGTCACACGCTTACCTTACAGACCAAGGAAGTAACTGTAGAGGCGTGCACCTCTATAGCGGAGCAGAATAGCATCGAGTCGAGCAACATTGAGCCCAAAACTGACAACAACGCGGAATCCATGGGTGAGATCGACGAACTGTTGAAGAAGAAATGTATCGAACCATCACGAAGCCCCCATAGCGCCCCGATAGTGTTGTTGAAAAAGAAAAACGGCAACTGGAGGTTATGTGTCGGCTACCGCCAGTTAAACGAACGCTCCGTACCCGACGCGTACCCACTCCCACGTATCCAACATATCCTGGACCGATTGCGAAGTGCCAAGTACATCAGCAGCCTAGATTTGAAAAACGGCTACTGGCAAATCCCTATGGATGAAGAAAGCAAGCAGTACACAGCCTTCACCTCCGGGACGCGGATTATTTCAGTGGCGCGTGATGCCGTTTGGATAGCATTCTGCACCAGCCACGTTCCAGCGCGCGTTAGGTCGAGTAATCGGTCCAGAACTCGAACCGTACGCATTCGCGTACTTGGATGACATCATCATCACAAGCTCGACACTGGACGAGCACATTCAACATCTCACCGAAGTGTTCGGTCGACTAAGACAAGCAAATCTCCGGATCAACCCCCGACAAATGCGAATTTTTCAGAAAGCGACTAAAGTACCTCGGCCATGTCGTAAGCGACCCAGACATGATAGCAGCGATTAAGGAGTTGAAGGCAACCAACGGACGTTCGAGAGCTGCGAAGATTTTTGGGTGTGGCTTCCTGGTACCGACGGTTCGTACCCGACTTTTCACGAATTGCTCATCCCCTGACAGCGATGTTAAAGAAAGGCAGTAGATGGAAGTGGTCCGAAGAGCAGCAAGCGGCCTTCGAAACTTTGAGGAGTTCGCTCATAGAAGCGCCGGTATTAGCGTGCCCAGACTTCACGCAAAAGTTCACGTTACAAACGGACGCAAGCGACTTCGGGCTTGGAGCAGTGCTCACCCAGGAACTAGACGGCGAAGAGCGAGTAATCGCATATGCCAGCCGCCGCCTTAACAAGGCCGAACAAAAGTACTCACCCACAGAGAAGGAGTGCTTGGCTATCGTTTGTGCCATTCGCAAGATGAGACCCTATCTGGAAGGCTATAAGTTTACCGTCATTACTGACCACCTATCGCTGAAATGGTTGAACGTGATTAAAAGTCCTTCTGGACGTATAGCAAGATGGGCGTTAGAGTTACAACAACACTCGTTTGACGTTCAATATAGGAAAGGAAAACTGAATATAGTGGCTGACGCATTGTCACGCCAACCGCAAGACGCACAGCTCTGCGTGCTTGGACAGACGAAGGAAGT
>JAPVRG010281295.1:0-10781 GCA_029783565.1 Rhagoletis cerasi
TTTTTTCTAAACTTTTTTTTTGCGACGTTGACCAGGGCTTGAACCCAGGCCTGCGGAGTGGAAGCGCGCACTGCTTACCACTACACCACAGCGGCCAGAAACCTCTTTTGGATTAAAAAAATATTTGGCCTTTTCAAGTATTAATTCTAAACGCAAAACTAAAACGCAAATAATTGCTTTTCTCACAAGTGTCGGCTGTGGCGTCGCGTGAAGGCTACTGCTTCTGGTTCTGAGATCGCTGGTTCGAGTCCGATTGGAGGTAAGATTTTTCAAATTAAATCAATGTAAGTTAAGTTGAATTATTTAAATTTAAATATGTAAATTGAAAAATACGTGAATTTTGAATAAATAATAATTTGGAAATAAACCTAAATACTACAAACCTAAATAATTAATATATAATATAATATAATTAATATTCTGTTTAATTGGCAAAAGCCAATTTTTGTTCTTCCACAAATCCGGGCGTTTCTGGCGGATTGCTTCGCGCAAATTGCGCATAACTTGCAGGTAATATTCCTTATTGACCGTTCTTCCCTGTGGCAAGAACTCATGATGCACCACGCCCCTGCAATCGAAGAAAACTGTCAGCAAACTGTCGCGATACTTTTTGAACACACCTCGTATATCATTGTATATATCAATTTTGAGTCAATAAGCTTCAGTAGTTACTAAAATATCGCAGTTTTTGTATATCTGAAAGTTACTATTATATGGGAGGTGGGCGTGGTTATTGTCCGATTTCGTCCATTTTCAATATTATCCGTCCTTATCCCAATAGAAGTACGCTTACCAAGTTTCGTTGAGATATCTAAATTTTTACTCGAGTTATCTTTTGGACGGACGGACGGACAGAAAGACATGGCTTAATCGATTTCTCATTTCATTCTGAGCATTTTGGTATATATATGTCTATATCGGTCTCGATTCCTTTAGGCTGTTGCAAACAACCGTTATGTGAACAAATTTATAATACCCTTGTGCACAAGTGCGCTCGGGTATAAAAACTTAATGCAGTCAGCTCCAGCTCATTTTGCAATAGTTCTTTTAAAGCATTTTTCTTTAAAAGCACGTTCACTTTACATTGTAAATTACTTGACTTCTTACAAATTACTTCACATAAATCAAGTGCGTTCGCTCTCAATTTTGCACCAAATGTGCCTACACTTTGGTAATGAGAGAAGGACGTAGCCAGAGAAGTCTTAAAATCTAATCCATACACACATATAATTTCAAGGCTGTTTTTAAGAAAAAACTGGCTAACTTCGACTATTTTTATCCGATTTCATTAAAAGAGGTCCTAATTTGTTCTTTTAGAAAGTTACTATATGTTTGGAAAAAGGAGAAAATATTTTTTTTTTTTTCAAATTTACCCGATGAAACTCCCAACACTCTAAGGACAAATGTCCGATGAGCTTTTTAAGTAAAGATTGTTGATTAGCTTCAAAAATTCACTTTCAGTTAACATATTTGAACTGTACTTAAATGCCCAATTTTGGCTATTTAAATATTAGAAATGCTTCCCTGCGTTTGTACCAAACATCAATCAGAAAAGTTGCATTTGTACCAAACATCAATCAGAAAATGTATTTATGTTTTCTTCAGCAATCAGCTGTACAGTGCAAAATGTAAACAAACAAACAAATCCAACAACAATTTCAAGCAACAATCATCAAGCGCGCCATCTATTTATTAGTCAACTGGAAATGAAAGTGACAACAACTGTTAAGAAAAAACCTTTTTTCTAAATTTTTTAGCAACGTTGCTCTGACCAGGGCTCGAACCCGGGCCTTCGGAGTGGAAGCGCGCACTGCTTACCACTACACCACAGCGGCCACTGTTAAATGAAAGTTATCTGAAAACCAACGAAAGCCAAATGGAATTTAAATAACTTTTTCATCGGAAATTGGCCCTAAGTCTAAAAATAGATTTATTTACATAATTTTAAAGGTCTATAAATACTCTTTTCAAAACATATGCGATTTTTAAAAGTGGATGAAAAATAGTCAATCTAGTAGTCTACATAGTGTTGCCAATTAATTTTTTAGAACAAAATAAAAAGAATTTCCAATTACTTTATACTACCTGAAATTTTTAATGAGGTGTCCATTTACTAATTAAAATACATTTTGTAATACATAAGCATATTTTTCAGAAAATTATTTCTTTTTAAAAACACCATACAATGTTTTTTAATTAATGGGTAAATAAAAAGGTTTGAAATTCTTTTCCAAAAGTCGGCGGCCACAGATTGATCAGCTTTTAACTAAAGAAAAAAATATTGAAATCGGATGGAAATTGAGACCCCTAGACTGATTTTCCCCACTGTGCGCCGGCCTTGAAAGCATTTTATTGCTGCCTTATTTTCCGATAAAATTTTCGAGTCGCAATCTTGCCTGTCAGCATGTCGGGCCTTTCTGCCTCTCTTTTCGTATTTGTAAAAATACGTCTCTCTTTCCACCTTTTTTTCGTTACCGCTCAACTATCGCGCGCTTTACGCCGGGAAAAGCTTTACCTTTTGTCTGCTAACGGGGAACGCAACTATTCGTTTGAACCATGATGCAATAAAGGAAGGTGTTATACGTTCGCGTTCGTCTCGCTCTAATCGCCATCTCAAGCTACCTTAGCAAATTTCAATTTGCTTCTTTGACAAACTACTTCTTATATCAGGGCGATTTTCAATAAAAAGTACTAGAAATTGTAATCGCAGTTTGTCACAGATTTTTATTTTAATACTTTGATAGGGAAAGAAAAGTTAATTATATATGTTTTCTAGTATATTTATGTCAAAATCTCATATGTCGAACTTTAAAAAATTAAAAAAATCTGGTGTTTTAACTCAAAAAACATTTGATTTACAAGTATGCCATAAGAACGTCAAAAATCTCAGTTTTTTACAAATTTTAATTCAATGCTTTGGTACGAAAAATAGTAATAAATTGGCCGTCCGATCTTCTTTTCTTCCCCTTTCTCTCGTGTTTCGTAAACTTCCGCAATACAACCTTGAGCTAAGGGAGCCGCCAAAACTAGCTGTCACTACGTATATCACCTTTTATTATTGCATCATGGTCTTGAACTAAGTTTTATTCTGAATCTTAAAATCAAGGCGAATTTATGCAAGGTGGTAGCAACATCACAAAAACAACAATCCCATGTATTTTGTTTGTGTATTTTCATGGGCAAGATGTCAAAATCTAATTCGCCGCAAAGCTTACATATATTTTGTTTTTGCTTTTCTCTGGCACGCTTTGAAATCAGTAAAAGCAAAATAAAATACATGTAAGCCAAATGAAAGAACAAGAAATTAACTTGCCTGATAACACCACCTTGTATAAATTCGCCTTACTTAAAATGTTATAACTCTTGGCTTTGCAATGTTTGCCTACTCTCGTAATTTCTTATTGGGCATTCATTCTCCATGGGTTGCCTTGCATTATTGATACTCATGATTCAGTAATTAAAGGTTCGATAACCTGACAGTTGTCTCGATCCCACCGCTCCCTTAGCACCGAAACCGTGTTGCTTCTTTGCAAATTTACTTGAAAAATAGTAGCTTGCCTATAAAATAGTATCATAGGCTTTTGTACAAAATATTTTTTTATGTTTGTATTTAAAACAAATTTAACTAAATGAAATATAAAAAAATTCAAAGTAGGATACTTACATAATTCTCATGATAGTTTTATTTTATATGTGAGACCTAACGCTGTTTTTATAACGCTAAATAGTGCATAAATTGCATAATTCACGTATATTTCTTAATATTTTACTTAATATTTCGTTTAAAATGCCCAATTTCTTGCATATACATAAGAATTTGCAAAAGGAGTTTCACTACTAATTACCTACTTTGCGTACTTTTCTACTACCATTTTCGCCTCAAGGGATTTCATCTTTCCCCTTTCTCCCTCCTTCGGAAATGCAACCTTTTGTAAAGGAGTGTCAAAACGCAACTGTCAATAATTCTTCTTCTTCTTCTTTATTGGCGCTGTAACCGCCTAAGCGATTTTGGCTGAGTCCAAAACAGCACGCCAGTCATTTCTCTTCTGTGCCAACTGACGCCAATTGGAAATGCCAAGTGAAGCCAAGTCCTTCTCCACCAGGTCTTTCCAACGCAGAGGAGGCCTTCCTCTTCCTCTATTACCAGCATCGCGACCCGCGTTGAATACTTTCAGAGCAGGAGCATTTCTGTCCATTCGAACGACATGACCTAGCCAGCGAAGCCGCTGTATCTTAATTCGCTGCACTATGTCTAATTATCTAACCTTTTATTATTGAATCATGATTGATACTATGTATGTGGCAAAATTTTATTTATTGCTTGGTTATTGAAATTTGAGTCGTTCTTACATTATTGTTGTGCTAACATTTGTTAACATTATTATTACTTCGTTGGCTTATTTACATTATTGCTATGCTTGGTGAATCTTCTTTATATGTGACCCGGCCTATGAAAAGGTGGCTTATGACTCAAAAAAGAAAGGACTTTCTAGTTTTCACCACGTGAAAGAGCGTCTCAAAAACTATCGAAACCATGTCATGTTTTGAGTCATAAGCCACCTTTTCATAGGCCTGGTCACATATATAAAAATGAAATGGCGTTCGTTGGTCATCGCATCACGTGAGAACGGCTGAACGGACTTGGCTAATTTTTTGCTGTTATATTTACTGTGGCCCGAGTAGTGTTTGTATGAAAAAAAATTGCCGGTAGGTGGCGCTGTCGTCGAGATATTTCTAAAAATCGTATTTATGGGTCGATATGGTTCATATTCAGCATGTGGGTTGGCTATACATAGAAAAACGTTTCTGCAAAAAAAGACCCGGTAGGTGGCGCTGGAGTCGATATATTCTCAAAAGTCGTAGTTATGGACCGATTTCGTTCATATTCAGTATATAAGTTTGAAAAGAGAATCGTTTCTGCAAAAAATGGATCCGCTAGGTGGTGCTGGAGTCGAGATATACCGAAAAACCGCACTTATGGACCGATTTAGTTCATATTTGAAACGGAGATAAATTAATAAATAAGAAGTATTTTGAATTAGGAATTTACTCGAGAGATGGCGCTGGAGTCGAGATATTTCCAAAAATCATATTTGTTGGCCTACTCGGTTCGTAAACGAAGGTATTTTTCTGTTACCAGACGATATCTCGCTTAATATTTTATCAAATTCAATGACTGAGACCTCATTTTGAAAAGGGGCAGCCCACGTCATTGCGAATATAGTAACGTTGTTAAAGTTTGATAATTTCTTAAAAAAAGTGTTTTTTAAAAGCTAGAAGCATTGTATTTAATCAATCCAGCTCCATACCTTTCATAATCTTATCTTATATTTAACAATTGAAGAAGTCTAAGTTCGGGTGAAATCGAACATTAAATATCCGGCGGACGTATGAAACATCGTTTTTTTCACGATGCTGAAACCTACCGTTACGTGTTAAACAGGGGTGGCTTGTTTGGTAGAAATTCATAAAACGGTTTCGGATATAAACTTAAGTATTCATAAGTGGACACTGTCACGCCTATTTTCATAAAGTCCTTATTTTACTTCTTGCTAAGAGTATCAAATTTGGGTAACTTTCGAAATATCGAAGTTTTCATATTACTGAAATTTTCCTTTATATGAAAAGAGAGCGTAATTTTAGCCTGAATTTAAACATATTTTAAGCTATTTTGTGTCAAGTATATTAATCCTACCGAGTTTGGTAGAAACAGAGAAAACGGTTACACATAGTCCTAAGTGGGCGGTGCCACGCCCATTTTCACAAAAATTTGTTGTAATCGTACTTCTTGTTAAGGAATTATTGCAAACATAAATCTTGATTTAATTAGCTTCAGTAGTTACCCATTTATCACAGATTTCGTATTTCTGTAAATTACCTTTATATGAAAAGTGGGCGTGGTTATTGTCCGATTTCAAAAACTTTCAGCAGTTATCTATGTTGGACCAAGATCAACCCTTGTGTCAAGTTTGGTAGACATTGGTAAAGCGGTTACCGAGATATACATATAAATCCATTAGTGGGCGTGGCTGCGCCCCTTTTTCAAAAATTTATATTATTCTTATTGCTCGTTAATATATCATTGCAAATATCAAATTTGAGTCAATAAGCATCAGTAGTTACTGAAATATCTTTGTTTTTGCATTTTTCGAAAAAAACCGTTATATGGGAAGTTGGCGTGGTCCGATTTCGCTCATTTTCAATACCAACCTACCTTGGGTGAAGGGCAACCTACGTAACAAATTTCATTAAGATATCTCAATTTTTGCTCGAGTTATCGTGTAAACGGACGGACGGACGGACGGACAGACAGACATGGCTTAATCGATTTTTCTTTTCATTCTGAGCATTTTGGTATATATATGTCTATATCGATCTAGATTCCTTTAGGCTGTTACAAACAACCGTTATGTGAACAAACTTAATATACCCTTGTGCACAAGTGCGCTCGGGTATAAAAATGAAATGGCGTTCGTTAGTCATCGCATCACGTGAGAACGGCTGAACCGATTTGGCTGATTTTTTGCTGTTACACTAACTGTGGCCCGAGTAGTGTTTGTGTGAAAAAAAATTGCCGGTAGGTGGCGCTGTGGTCGAGATATTTCTAAAAATCGTATTTGTAGGTCGATTTGGTTCATATTTAGTATGTGGGTTGGCTATACAAAGGAAAACGTATTTGCGAAAAGGAGATTCGGTAGGTGGCGCTGGAGTCGATATATTCTCAAAAGTCGTAGTTATGGACCGATTTCGTTCATATTCAGTAAATATGTAAAGATGTCTTTGAAAAGAGAATCGTTTCTGCAAAAAATGGACCCGCTAGGTGGTGCTGGAGTCTAGATATTCCGAAAAAGCGCATTTATGGATCGATTCAGTTCATATTTGAAACGGAGATTAATTAATGGATAAGAAATATTTTGATTTAATAATTTACTTGAGAGATGGCGCTGGAGTCGAGATATTTCCAAAAATCATATTTGCTCGCCTACTTGATTCGTAAACGAAGGTATTTTTCTGTTACCAGACGATATCTCGCTTAATATTTTATCAAATTCAATAACAGAGACCTCATTTTGAAAAGGGGCAGCCCACGTACGTGCGAAAAATAGTCACGTTGTTAAAATTTTATAGTTTCTTAAAAAAGTGTTTTTAAAAAGCTAAAAACATTGTATATGGTCAATCCAGCTCCATATCTTCCATAATACTCCATAAAATTTAATGAGTGAAACACCATTTTGAAGTCCAACTACTTAAAATTTTAAATTTATACATAAAACAAAGCGTAACTCAAGAACGGGTCGTCCTATGTAAGTAGTAATGGACAAGTTTGTGTTTGTCTCTGACAAGGAAATTTTTTAGGGCGAGAAAATTGAAAACATTTATTTTACATATATTTTTTGTATAATATTTTTAATTTTTTTTTATTTTGATCATAATATTACAATTAAAATAGTTGTCCAAGTTCAGAACTGTATCAATGCTAAAAATTATGTAGGTACGCAGGTTAGGTTAAGTTAGAGTGCATTGTAAATTCCTTGTGGTCCTATTTACAGTTGCTGGATATGAAAAGGATGTGATGGAATTTTGATTAAAATACAAAATGAAAACATTTGGCGATTACATTTCCTTTCCGGCTCCTTTGCTTCGAATTCTTCTTCAGTGTTCGAAAACCATTTTAAATCACTTCGAAATACACAACATTTTTGATTTTGTCATTTAAAGGCAGTAATATGGTTTGATTGTCGGCATTTCCAGTTCTTGATAAAGCAACACATAATTGACCATGTGTAAAGCATTCTCAGCGCAAATCAATTCTCACAAATTGAAAAGTTTGGCCCTGAGCGTTGTTAATTGTAATAGCGAATGAAACCTTTACAGGAAACTGAAGACGTTTGTACTGAAATCGCATTTATGTCGGAATCATAGGTACACGTGGAATATATGCTTTTTGTCCGGCTGCTGTAATAATAATGCATTCTATAATATTGCTATGCAATTTTTGTACTACCAGTCGTGTGCCAATACAAAGTGAGGGTGGTCGAAGATTACGTAACAATATAACTGAATTCCCATTTGCAAGAGTTAGTTTATGAGGCGGTAAGCCAGCCGGGTCTAACGAATTTAAGAATTCAGTGGACGGCATATTCAAGGTTAAGTACTGTGTCGATGGACCCATACTGTTTAATTTCTCCACCAATTTTTTGCATGTTACTAATCTCATCAACAGTAACATTCCTTGACGAGACAATTGCTCTCTTGCACAGCACGTTGTATGGTTTGCTTAAAATATTTTCAATATCTGGATACACTTCATAAATCAAATCGGTTAGAGAGTGCACCACTTTACCAATTCTGGAATCTACGCTGACATATCCATCGATATTTTGCATACTTTTATTTTCAATATGGATTGAGGGAACTCAGAACCAACCCTATTAAGATTGGCTCTCATATTTGTCCACAAATGCAACTTCTTAATATCATGCCACAAAGCCGCTGTTTTAAGGCACGCTTCGATGATGTCCGCTCGGGTACCTTTTGCTACGACTGGTAAGGTCTGCCGAAAGTCCCCTCCGAAAAGAAAAGTGACGGCTATAAAAATCTTATCACGCTTTCTTAAATCTCTTAAAGTTCGGTCGACTGCTTCCATATGAGCACGGTTAGTCATAGGGCACACAACCCACAGTATAAATATGGCTTCCTGTTAAACTTTTCCCAGCGGACCATTTTTTCGAATGCTGCAAAAAGTTTGATCCTGCATACATATATACATTTAATAGCAATTTGAATGTGGAGTGAGCAGTTCTATCACCTGAAAGCAAAGTTGCTGCTATTCCCGATGATACGTCCAGTTGATGTCACACAAGACAATATAATATTTATCAGAAAAGTTTTACCTGTACCACCTGGTGAGTCGAGGAAGAATGCTTCGCCTTTTTTTCAATACTCTGAATAACTTTTTTATAGACCACTTGTTGGTCTGAGACTAATTTTTGAATGTTTTCCCGCAAGTATTCTTTTAAAACGCTTTGGTCGCATTGGTATCGCAAATTCCTTTCATAAATGGATTCAACGGCGATAACCTTATCCTAAATTAGAACTAAGACTCTATTAAAAATGCGATCACAAAATGGTAATCCAGGGTTATTGAGCGGCTACTTCTTCGCAGAAGTATTGCCGGAATGTGGTCCATAAGGACATGCAGTTTGGTGACTGGCAAAAGCTGTTATAATAGAGAACAGTTCCCTAAGATGTGGTGGTGACTGTAATAAGGCAGCTTCTTTGAGAATGTCATTTCCATGCTCACCATTTTCTAAAAGACCAAGCTTTTGGCAAGCAGCTTGGAAAGTGGGACGAACAGTGCCATTCACCGTTCGGTCCCTGGTCTACTTCGTGGGAAAAAGGATACTATATAATAATCTAGGCAAAAAGCTACCTACGTACCAAAGTTCAAGCAAATCGGACCACAAATACGATTTTTTCGAATAGATCGGTCCCTAGTCCACTTCCCGGAAAAAGGCTCCTAATCGTAGTCTAGGCAAAAAGCTACCTACATACGTACCAAATATAAAGCAAATCACACCATAATAAGATTCCTTTGAATATATCGGTCCCTGGTCCACTTCCCGGAAAAAAAGGATCCTATATGCTAATCTAGGCAAAAAGCTACCGGCGTACTAAATTTAAAGCAAATCGGACCATAAATACGATTTTTTCGAATAGATCGGTCCCTGGTCCACTTCCCGGAAAAAATTATTATGCTAATCTAGACAAAAAGCTACCCACGTACCAAAGTTTAAGCAAATCGGACTATAAATACGATTTTTTCGAATAGATCGGTCCCTGGTCCACCTACCGGAAAAAAGTCCCTTTTTTTGGCCTAAAACATGGTGGATGCTGAAGGCTATTTATGTACAAAATTTTATGGAAATCTGACCAGCAGTTCGCGAGATTACCTGTTTCAAAAAAAAGGACTTCTCTTTATATAATTAGTATAGAATAGATATAGATTAACAAGTTTGGCAAACAGATGGCGCTCTGTTGCTTGTTTTTGAAATTGTTGTTGTCACTTTCATTTAAAGTTGACAAACAGATGGCGCTCATCGTTCTTCTTCCTTGAAATTGTTTTGCATTTGCTTGTTTGTTTACATTTTGTACTGAACATCTGATTGCTGCAGAGAACGCTGATTGATGTTTTCTACAAACGCTTTGTTGCATTTCTAATACATAAATAGCCAAAAGTGGGCATTTAAGTACAGTTTAAATATGTGATCGGAAAATGAATTTTTGAAGTTAATCAACAATCTCTACTTAAATAGCTAATTTTTTTTTGGAAATTTTTTCGATTGAATACGATTTCGTTCTGACCTTCACAGATGATTTTTCGTAATAAACAAAAACCAAACAAAACTCAAAAATTATATGTTGCGTCTGACAGCATTCGAACCTAGGCCTTCCTGAAAGCTAACAAATAGTAGCAAGCACTTCTTCAGTTTGAATAAAATTTCTTACAATCGTCCAAACCCATTTTTTTAAGTTGGTTTAAGAAAGACTTTTTCTGTTGAAAAATTTCAAATCGGTAACATGCAAAAACCGAACATGACTCTGTTTGAAAAAAATCATTTTACTTTTTTCTTAGTGCATTTTCCGTTTTTGCTAAAATGCTTTTTAACACATGCCCTACAAGACCCCTGCAGGAAATGGGACTAGCTTGTAGGTAACTATAATCTAACAAGCAGTCGACTAGTAACTATTTATTATATATTTTCTTTTGGCCGTAATTA
>JAPVRG010281304.1:7563-20982 GCA_029783565.1 Rhagoletis cerasi
TGTAGTTGTAGTTATATTTTTTTATAAATAATTTAGCCGCTTTATTTGTTTAGATTTATGCTTATGGGTAGTTGTTGTTGTAATGTATGTTTGCTGTGTTTGTGGGGGAGCGGAGAGTGTTGTTGTTTGTTTGTTTTTTGTGTAAATTTCTGCGAAAATCCAGAACAATTTTGGTGTTTGCTTTTATAGCGAAAATATCATAAAGTGGCTGAGAATTGCATTTGATAGAGTTGTCAATCGAAATAGAATAACTTAGACGACAGTTAAGCAGAGAGAGAGAGAGAAAAAGCTCTTCACGCCGATCTAAGGCAGTGACGATTAGAGAGAGCTTTTGTTCCCTGCACGCGTTTATAAAATCTACAGAAAGCTATAAAAGGCTTCTCTCGCGTGATATGTTTTGGTAGTTACTGATCCACCAAACAGTGTTGACCAGAAAGAGCTTTTACTCTGAGTGTGTGCGTATGCATCTGTACAAAGCTGTAGGTTTTCTATAGGCGTGCATAGAGCAAAAGCTCCCTTTGTCCGTCATTGGACTTGGGCCGTTATCGGAAAAACGATTCAGGCATGTAAAGCTCTTTTCAAACATTCTATTAATTTTATTTGCGATGCGCCTGGTCTAAAAGGCTTCTCTGCACGTAACAGTACTAGACCTATGCGTGTGTCTCGGAAAGTTTCTACGAGGTTTAAAGGCTTACGCACTGAATTTTAAAAGCTCTACCTTAGTTAGCTCAATAAGGTCTAATATCTTCTTGAGCGAATTTTTATCAGCTCAACTTTTTGCAATTCTTTTCCGAACAAGATAACAAGCGCTTTCGCTCTACTCTGATGGCGAAAAGGAGCCGGGATGATTATGTGTCCGATTAGATCTTAGCAATTCCGAGTCTGGTAGAAGGCTGCTTAGACAAATGTATTTCAAATATCTAGTGATGTAATTGGCCCGGACTTTCGCGATTAGTTTTTTTTTAATTAGACGGTGACAGTTATTGGTCAGCAGCTAAGAGAACAATTTCCTTGCGGTCTTAAGTAGGATATTTTTATTATACTTTTTGACCTAGAAAATCGGGTTACCTCTGGCCCAAAATGCTTGCAATAGGCTGGGAGATATCCTCAAGGAGTTCAAGCATTGTCACCGAATTATCTTGACCTCTAAAATTTTTCTAACTTCAAAGGAATGTGAGACTATGCAGGTCGTTTGACTCTGAAACGGTGATGGACAAAATGTGTGTGTGTTTTTATATTTGCAGATGCGTAAATGGCAGCTACCTTTATATCCATAACTTCTTTATAACAAATATGCATTTCGAGCTTTTAGAAAAAATATGTATACAGAGCCTCTGCCATTGCTATGCTTATCACTGCTTATGTGTCTGTGCCACGGCGTACGGAGCATGCATTGCACATTTCTTATTGGTTCTTGTCACTGCTCAAATGGAAGTCTGTGCAAACGCCAAGTTTTAGTTTCATTCAGCTCAAAGCATGCTTACAATTCTTAACCAGCTTACAATATGTTGGCTATAAATCAGCGATGATTTTTTAAATTTTTTACGGAAATTCGATAAACGACTTTTTAAGTTCT
This sequence comes from Rhagoletis cerasi, assembly GCA_029783565.1. Lineage (NCBI taxonomy): Eukaryota > Metazoa > Arthropoda > Insecta > Diptera > Tephritidae > Rhagoletis > Rhagoletis cerasi. The sequence goes on from JAPVRG010281304.1 coordinate 9,140, forward strand.
CAAAACTGTAAACCAAACGCTAGGTCGTGGCTTGGGGCAGCAAATTTGGTATGAGACTTTCGAATTAATTTATGATGCTTTTTTTCATACTGGCCGATAATTTTTCATTATCTTTGAAGTGAATTTTTTTCATTCATACATATATTTTATTAGAAATATTAATAGCTTATCAATTAACAAATACTGCACATAAACTAAGTAAATATATCATTTAGCAGCAACTAAGCACAAATACATATGTAAATAGTATACATAATTGAAAGCATGTATGTTAGTATGTATGTGTATGCCATATGTAAGCAAATTTAAACACTTAATGAATTAATTTTCTTTACTTAAATTCTTTTTTCTTTTTTCACACTCATTTCTCTAATTGTTTCGAGTGTTGACGTTTGCGTCTGATTAAATTTGCACAAATATTGAAAATTGTGTTTGTTAAGTAATTAAATTATATAATTGAAACCATAAATTAATTATACTAAATACGCGAGTATACTAAAAGCTATTGCTTAAGAATAATAAATATATGTATGTTTGCAGGTATGTAAATATGCGAAATTGATATGAATGATTTTCGTCGAATAGGAAGTTATTGAATTTTGTATGTAAGTTTGTAAAAGTTGTAGCGTTCCTCCCCATATCTTCTGTAGCTTCTTCACTGTGCGGTATAATGTATGCTTATGGTGTGGGTGTGGGTGGTTCTAATTGGGCGTGGTCTTTGTAATGAGCTTGCGGCAGACTGGGCGTGAACAGATAGCTTTGAATCGAACTTATGTATGCACTCGAAAGCGCGAAGACTATATAAATTATCTTTAGTTTGTTTTTTAATTTTTCATATTCTCATTCGGCGACTCATTTCGACGCCTAGTTTAAGCATTCACAGTAGGAATAGTTCTGAAAACTTTCAAGCATTTGAACTCAGGGGTCAAGTTCATCCATTACATTTAAGTTTAATTTTCATAGGACTAGGAGTTTGCGCAATTAGATCGTTGACGATCAGAGAGAGCTTTTACACTGTGCGCGTCCCACAATTGGCGCCATACCGCAAAGGAAAGAGGCAATTGGCGAAGCTTTTTGGTCTCGGCTCAAACCGATAAACGGTTGTAGTGCCAAAAAAGAAGAAGTGTCCAAATAAAATCCATAGAAAGCTTGAAAAAGCTCTTAGCGCGAAACACAGACAGCTTTTGCCCTGTTCTCACCTATATAAAGAAAGAGCTTTAACCCTCCGTTCCTCTATATAAATCTTATAGTCTCAGCTAGAGTTTCTCCTTTGAAAATCCTCGGCAGAGAAAACATTCACTGAAATCTTTAAGCAGTTTCCAAAAAACCAATTTGAGAAGCTTTTGCTGTCGAAACTTTTGCAACGGTGATGGACTAAACCACAGTTACTCACGTCATAGGCATGCGTGCCAAGCTTTTAAAAGCTCTCTGAATGATTTTCATATACATATATCGCCGGCTCAAAACACAAGTTCTATCTGGCTCTATAGTCTCAGGAGCTTTTGCTCACAATCAGTGGAGTGTAACCCAAACATTCCTCGCGCATTGCTCATTGCTTTCTTTAACAGCTTTCGAAAACTTTTCAGAGTTTACACACAATTCTTGCACCCTCCAAGCACAGCTGTATCCCTGTTGGTCTTCTTTTCTGTCTTTAACTTGTCTCTTTGTATATACTATTTTCTGCAAGTATGTATGTGATGCATTCACTCTCTTTCCAACCGTGTACGTGTTTTAAGTATGTATGTATTGTAGGTATGCATGTATAAGAATAGCAGCAGGCATTTAAATAGCTATGTATTTATGTGTATATATGTAAACATTTTTTATGCTCTTCATTTATTTCTCTCTTTTATTTATTTTTTGCTCATTTTATATATATCTATGTATACATATATACTATAGAATTCTTAACCAGCTAATGCTAACCTCTTATTTATAGCGTTTCTTTTGGGAGATTAATGAAAAGCAGGCGATTGTAGTTTTTGTATTTTTGTTGAGATTAGAGTGAGTGAAAGTTGTTTTTTTGTAATGTTTTGTTTTGGTTTTCTCTTATAGGCGTGATGAGCTCTTTACTTTTTTGCATTCTTCATTTGTTTTCTATTTCTTACATCGATTTTATATATTTTCGCTTTCAGAAAAAAATTTCACTTACACATTGTAAATTTATGGATTTTTGAGTAAAATACACTTTTCGCGCTCATTTTCTTTGTTTGAATGCAGTATGTAGGTGTGAGTGCGAGAAAATTTCCATCTGCGTGGGCAAAGAGCGACCTTGAGACGGAGAGAGAGAGAGAGAAAAGGAAGGAGAGCTTTTGAGCGAAATTTCATGTAAATTGTGTGAGATTGAAGCTTGCACGCTTTGGAAAATGATTTTCGCAAAAATGTTGAAGAGAGCTTTTAACAATGTCTCTCTGAGTGCGTTCCCCAGTTGATGGGTTATTGGTTTATAGCTTATTGCAAATTCATTAAATTTTTAAGCCAGTTTTTTCTTACAAAAACTTCTTGCTATGTTTCCAGAAGCTCTTTGGAAGCTGAAGTTAACGTATGGAAAAACCCGAATGTTTATTTTCTCTAGAAATGTAATGGGCTTAAAGTGCTTTTCCCCTGTAAATGCCCATTAAAGTAATATTGAGAGCTTAAAAAGCTTTGACGCTGCCCGTAATAGCTCTAGGAGCTTTTAGAGTGCCTCTAGTAAGCTTTCGACACTCTCTCAGTGCTCGTTGGTGAAAATAGGGCACTCATTTTTATTAATTTTACTCTTAAGGCCTTATCTTCTGCATACTCTTCCGCTCTTTAAACAGTTCTCTTTTAATGTTTCTAGTCGATACGCTTAGTTGTTGCCTTCTTCGCTAATTTTTGTGCATTTCTTTTGATTTGTGAATAAGTTCGGCATTCCTATCTTCTCCTTTAAAAAGTTACATTGCCCACAGTTTATGTTGCCACTTCATTTTTCATTAAACTCTCGTTTTTCTTGTTTAAATTACTCTGACTGTGGCTTTCTTTCTTTTGCCTTAGCTTTTTTAAGCTTTTCGTTTTCTTTCTCCTACGCTCTTTATGTTATTGATCTCGCTCTACCTTTTCTCTCTCACTTTTAAAAAAGTTTTAAGTTTCAAATTATTTTCGTTGAAATTTCGCTCATTCTCTCTTTGACACGCAGCAGCTCATGCTCCGAAAATAACCGCTCCTTTATTAGAAAAAATGTAGACATCTGCCTCTGCTTTCTTTAAGCTTTTATTGTTGCGCAAAAATATTATGTATTTATTTTGATACTTAAATAAAATTCTCGCACACCTTCATTTGCTTTTTTTCATTAGCAAATTCTGTTTCCACATTTTGTTTATAATTAATTTGCTTCTGCTTGATTTGTTACTTAATTTTAAGTTTTTTAATTTATTTTCTGTTACTCATTACCATTACACATAATTTTTAATTAATACTTTCTAAACAAGAACAACATACGTTTTTTTTTATTCAAATGTAGAGTATGAAAGAATTCTGAATTATTTTGAGTTCTTTTTACCATTGAGTGAGTGAGTGCTTAGAGGATGAGTGAGGGTTTGAGTGAGTGGTTGAGTGAGTGTTTTGGGACTTCAATGTCTATGTATGTGTATCTGTGTCTTTGAGTATAAATTTCGAGCTGTAATCGCTGTTTATTTGAGCTCGTTTTTCTTCGCTTTCAAGAATTTATTTCGCGAATTTTAATTTCGGGTTTTAAAAATTTTATCTGTGTTTATTTGCGCTTTTTTAATTTTTAGTTCTTTTTCTTCTTCTATAAGCGCCTTTCTTTTTTAATATTTTACCATTTTACAGTTATTAGTACGCTCTTTGTTGTTTCTTTGCTTCTTCTTCTGCTGCTGCTTTGGAACTGCGCTCCGATTTTCTTTAAATTTATTTATTTTCTTAAATTTGCTTATACTTATTTTCATGTATTTACTTTATTTCTTTGGAAAATATGGTTGGTATAATTCACGGGTTTGTGGTTGTTGTTGTAAATTTAGCATGACTCATTTTTATTTTTATTACATTCTCTCTTATGTATGTAAGTATGTATAAGTGGCATGATAAAGCAGGCTTCTTTTAGGGAATTTGATTTAGTTACTTTACTTTCATGGGGGAGGGCGGGGGCGTACTTCTCCTTTAGTGGGATTTCTGAGTTGCTGAGTGCGTTTACAATATTTGCAAATTTTTTTTTGTTTTATAATTTTTTTCCTTGGTGCTTTTACTCCTTCACCTCGAAATATTTGTATGTTGGATTTTCGTAGCCATTGATTTGCATATTCGCCACTATTTTCTCCTCCGGTACAACGGGGTGATGTGTGGTGGCGTTCTGGAAATGTGAAGGAATTATTAGTAAATAAATAAATTAATTAAAAAAATATGTTCGGGGTTATTGTTGTATGAAACAAGAGGATAATGAAGTCCTGGTTGAAGTTCCAGAATTTTAATTTCATCATTAGAATTTCCCGAATTTCATAGATAAGTTTGAAAATGGTCGCGGTTTTCCTTGCTTGAACAGTGACAATCGCCATTTTAATTGAATAAATGATAATATATGTAATTAACTTTATAAAATGGTATCCCATGCTGCCAGTTTTCACTAAACGAAAAATCTGATTTTACTATTTAAATTTTTTTGCTTTTTGTTGCTTGAACTGTTTTTTAGTAGGTTTTTATTTAAGAGTAAAAATTGAGCTTAATAAATACTGTAAAGTGTTTGCTGTGCTGCCAATTTTCGCTGTGGAAATTTAAAAATGTTTCACTAATGTTAAACCTCAATAACAATCCAATGAATTTCACTACAGATGGCTATAAAAAATCTCTACCCGAAAAGCGCTTTGAAAATGTGCTGTGTTGCCAATTTTCATTGGAGTATTTTTGCTATTTCTGACTAACGTTGAAAAATAAATTTTAATTAGGTCCCTCGAAAACTTCCAAAAATATCGCTACGCTGCCAATTTTTACTGAAACAATCCGAAGAAGGCTAATTAAGCTTTCAAAACTTCTAAAGCCGCGACAGTATTGCCAATTTTCACTAAAGGAAATTCATAAATTTTTTACACAGTTATGAGGAAAGCGCTGATGCAAATTTCTAATTAAAGTTTTTGAAACTTTCCAAAAGTAAACTCTTATACTGTCGATTTTCACTGAATGATTTCTGGTGATTTTCTGCTCCCAAATTTGAGACTTCATAAGCTAATTATTTTCTTGAAATTTTCTCAGTTACCAATTTTCCATCTTATTCAGTTAGCAATTTTCAGGTTAGTTGATACATGTTCTATGCGTATGAAGCTTCAGCGCTGAAGTGTTAGTAAATAATTACCCATATTTCTAGAAAAATATATGTTTACATTTCTTTTAAAAGCGAGGCCATATAACCAAAACTATTTTCCGGTGTTGCCAATTTTCTCTGAGGGTATTCTTAAAACTTCTTACTATAGTAAACTTTTAGTGAGTCTTCTCAGAGGGTAAAAAGTTAATGTTCACTGAAAAAATTTAATTTAATAGGGTTTACGTGTCTACAAAACTCCGCAAACTAACTGCTATGTTGCCAATTTTCGCTGTACAATAAACATAACATTACTCCACCACTCTTTACTATCCACATCTCCCCACCACACTTACATACCTGATCAACCTCAATGAAGCCTTGCGCATGTGGCGAGCGAGCTGTTCTCCATTTGGCTACAGCGACACCAACAAATATGGCCGCTAACAATGCAACGCCGGCAAAGGACAAAGTGAAGTAGACATTGCGTCCCTCCTTGTTCGCATGCGTATGGGCGAATTCGCGACGCAGCGAGAAACTCTGCAAAACAAAGAGTAAATGAACCTGAGCATTCATATCCAACTGCCTAAACACGAAAGCTTACCGATTCGCGATGGCCCAAATCGTGCGACATAAAGTGCTGCACCTGTGGCTCAGCCTCCTGGTGAGCGACAGCAGCGGCTACATCCTCAACAGCGCGCTGTACGGCATCATCGTCGACTGTGGGCAGGACGGTTTGTGTTTTAGTGCTACAAAAGAGAATAAAAAATTAGTCAGAGGATTGTATGACTACCCTAAGTGCTTATCTAGTTGCCCCACTCACCTGACAGTGACATCGGCGTACTCTTCACCGCCAGTGCTCTCCTTTTCGCTCTGTGACAATTTGGTGGTGTCCACCAGTTGGCCCATTTCTTTGCTGCTCACCTTTGAATCACCCAATGCGCCGGAGCCGGAAGATAAGCCACCGGTGGCGGATGAACCAGTAGAGCCAGCGCCACTGGCGCCACCATCTTGATCGGCTTGCGACTTAAGCAGCTCATCCACCTTCTTGGCCTCCATGCGCAGCTTCTCCTCACGCAATTTCTCACGCTCGGCGGCGCGCTGTTCCTTACGCTGCTTCTCGGCCAAACGCAAGCGCTCCTTCTCCGCCACCTTGCGCTCGATTTCAACGCGATACTTATCCAAAATTGCGGCCTCCGCTTCCTCACTCATGCCCAACGATGAGCCGGGTATGTCGTCCTTGCTGCGGAGTGCCAAAATGTAGTCGTTCATTAGCTGTGAAATCTTGGACGACAATTCGGGGTAGCGTTTCAGCATGGTCATGGACTGATTGACAGCGCGGTCGATATCGATGAGGCGTTCCAAAGTGCGTGGTCGCTCCGAGGCGGCAGCTTCCAAGCCACCTGGGCCGCCAGAGTTCAAGAGGTGACGATAGTGCGCCAAAGCGTGTGCGCGATCTTTATGCAAGGCGCGCAATAGCTTCTGCAAACACTTCTCGACATGATGAGCCTACGAGAGGGGGAATACGAAGGAAGAGAGAGGGAAATAAAGGGAGAAGAAAGAGAGCGCATATCAGCGACTGCCACAAACACAAAGTAACTTCGGCGCCTTGGTGGACAACTCACATTTGGTGGCTGCTCTGTGAGCGCCTGTGTGTAGCAAGTCATTGCCTCGCGTTTGCGCTGATTAATGTGGGCCAGTACGCGCTGCTGATGCATGGCGGCTAGCTGGTGCTTCTCGGCGTTGCCTTCCTCCTCGAGTGCCTGAACAGAAGTCTAAAATTACATTCCCATATAAAGACGTATAGCACATCAAGAGAGAAAGAATCAATCAGAGAGTAGAATGAACGAATTTCAATTTGGTTTTTGAGGGGAAGGTTGGTTGGGTGGCTGGTTAATTTTCGAATTTTGCATTTTTGAATCTTTTAATTTGACAAAAAAAAAAAAATTAATGTGAATGATGATCTAACGGTGGCGGTGATGATGGTGGATTGTGTTAGAAGGAGACGCTAAGTTAACTCGCTACTTTTTTTTATTTTATGACTCGCAAGAGTGAGTGAGTACTGAGAGGCGTGCTGAGCAGACCGAGAAGTTTACTTTTCCTATATGGGCAATGGCGGCTACTTTTTACGACTGGGGTACTAAAGACAATACTGCTGAGCCTAAATTGTCTAATTACCTCTCTAGCCAAGTAAGAGGAACTTCCGAAAGCTTTATGTCAATGAGGGTGGGTATTATGTCTCGCATAAGTTACAACTCAGCTATTCTAGTTGTTTGGATTCCAGCTAGGGGCACGTTGACTTTTTTTTTTAAAAAAGCTCAAAGCTTTAGAGAGACATACCGAGTTCAAGAGCTAGAAGGTTGACAAGCCCAATCGCTTGCGTAAAATTCGAAGTTCGAGCTTTCAAAGCTCTCCAGGTTATTAATATCTCTGCGACTTATCGAAATGCTTTTAAGCATAGAATGAAAAAAAAATTTAATCATTTTAATTTAAGTTTAAACTTGTTATTGCTGGATTATCTAAGAATAAAAACTGCAAACCACAGCAAATCACAGTTTTGAAAAAAGGGTTCATTATAGGAAATATGAGGCATAGGTAGAGAAAATTTGAAGATTTAACAAAATTGTTTTTTTAAAAGCTTAAAATCATGGAATATTTAAAATCACACATTTATTGCTGCTGTTATCAAATTAATACTTTATGCTTATTCGAAAAGCTTTTTGGATTAAGATTACCACTAAAAGCTTCCACTGCACAGTTAAAAGCAGCTATTTCTATAATGTTTGCTGAGCTTTTACAGCTATGCTATTTTTTTTGAGACTTAAGACGTTTGAAGAGCGAAAGCATAACAAAAAGATCCGCTATTAATGCAGACTTTTAACTTTTTGAAAGCTTTACCAAATAAAAAGCTCTAATAGTGGTGCTACACACTTGAAAGCTGTTACTGTCACAAGAGGTTCCAAAGCCACAATTAAAAGCGCAATTATTTATCCTCAAATTTTAGTTTTTTCAAAGCTTTTACAGCCATGCTATCTCTTGTTTTAAAATATTAATTTCACACAAATTTTTTTTTTAATTTCTGTCTCACTAAAAGTTTTTGCAAAGATAAAAAGCTCTGTTAAACAGCTTTCACCTGCCACTAAAACACTATAGCTTCCATTAAAGGCTTTAGCTAATATAAAAAGCTTAAAAAGCACAACAAGAAGCACCCTTTCTAAAATGTAACTTTTAACTCTTGCGAAGCTTTCATAATTATGCGGTTTTCTTGTTTTTCTAAAACATGCTCAGCTAATTATATGAATCACTTAAGCCAGGCTACACGTAAGGGTTAAAAAAAGCAAATTTTTTTCCAAACTAAAGTTGAATTTTTATAAATTTTAGTTGTAATTGAATGACAGCTACAAAGGCTTTCAATCTGATATCTCTTTCACTCCCATTTGGCTAATAAGAAATAGACTAAATTAAGTGCATAAGGTGCAAAAATGAAGTAAAACTTAGTGGATGCAAAAAAAAACGAACAACTGAAATGAAATGACACGAAAAATGATTGAAAATAAGGTGATGAAATAGCTCTTGTGTGAATGTGAAAATGATGAACAGATGAGCTGAATAAAAGTGAGATATGATGAGATAGCTTATATGCGCAGTGAGCAGCTTTCGAACATTGACGTGCTATTAAAGCTTAGAGGGATTTTGCGCTTGAAAGCGACAACTAATTTATATAACTTTTTTGCGTAAAATTTCATAAGAAAGGAACGGCTTTTGTAACAAAATTTTACTAAGAAGCTTTCACTAAATGAATGAGCTTTCGTTTGTTTTCGAAAGGTTTTCACAAAAAGCTTTCACTGTATGACTGAGCTTTCATTTGTTTTCGTAAACCCTTCGTTGAAAGCTTTCACTGCATGACCAAAGATTCGATTTCTACAATAGCTAAGTTCATTTCCAAAGCTCGAAAGCTTTCTCCCTACTTGTATGAGAGCAGCGCGTCATGCAATAAGCTACCAACAGAAAAAAGAAAAAACAACTTGCGTTAAAGTGCAGGAAGAGAAAGAGTGCGAGTACTTTCACATGCTGTGCGCATGCAAATTTTCTTTTACACTACACATACATACGCACTAAATATAGTGGGTGTGTCAAAGCATGCACACACACACACACATGTACACATGAATGCATCCCAATTCGGAAACTTTCACACTCACCTGGAAGCGTGCGGTCATGCGTTGCTTGAAGCTCTGTGCTGCCTTTGGATCGGCCAAGCGCATATCCTGGTACTTCTCCTCCAAATCGGACCAGTCCTTCATGACACGTGTGACCTTCTCGCGATGCGATTCCTCGAGGCGCTGTTGGGCTTCCTTGTTTTAGAATATGTTCGGTTTGTGTTGATAAAATGCACATTTCAATGGAGTACACTTACTTTTTGACTTACTTTGTAGCTCTGATGTTCGTAGTGCGGGTCGAAGTGGGTGAAGTATGGGTCGACGGTCGGTTGGCTAGTCGATGGCGCCGAGGGCATTTGCTGTTGCTGCTGCTGCTGCTGTGCTGACATTAAGGCTGGGCCATCGGCCATCATGCCAGCGGCGCCCTTAACGACCGATTCAACGCCCAATTTGCCCTTTGCGCCACCCGCCTCATCTGCGTTGGACTTCACCGCTGTGGGTTTCGCGCCGCTTGAGCTACCATTCTGCAATTCCCAGTTGTCCGACTGCTCCTCAGCTGCACCGCCACCATCCTCCTCATAGTTTTCCAAATCCTCGCTCGAATCATATTCGCCATTCAAATCGTCCGCATTGGAGCTATTTGCCTCCCCAGCAGCTGCTTCATCGGCGACCATCTCGTCCTCCTCATCATCGCCCAAAAGGTCATCATCATCGTCCAGATCATCGTCGGCACCGACATCCTTCGAATAGTTGGAGTCGTTGTCATCATCGTTGGTAACATCCACATTGCTGTTGGTAATCTCAGCTGGGGCGATAATAGGCAAGTCGGTCTTCTTGACGCGTATCTCATCGGCTGAAGAGTATAAGAGAGGAGAGACAAAAAAGTTTAACTTTGTTAGTGAAATATGAAAGCAGAAAAGCTTAAACGCTTCGAATGCAGAGTCCGTGGTGACTCACCGCGAGCGTAGTAGGAGTAGGTGGAGCGTGTGTGTGGAGGAGAATTAGAAACTTAAAACAAGAAACGCTTGTGTTGCGGATTTGTGAAGAGGTGGAGAATATTTTGCTAAGATAAGTTTAAATATTCGGGGGGGCGGTGAAAAGGTTATGTTGTGGCACAAGCAGCCTTTTGGTTCCCAAGGAGCTGTTATAGCAAAGTTTTCTGTTATTAAATATGCATTTAGCATTACAAGCTGTGGCTTTTAGAGCAGCTAGCAGTGAGACTCGCGGAAAACACAAAGCAATGGGCGAATTTTCTTTGGCCTTGAAACGCAACTAAGGGAAATGTGCGCATTGGGATGATGCGTAAAATTTAGGAATTTCAAATATTTGAGGAAACAAAAGGGAATAAACCATATTTAATAGTAGACATGGCAGTGTAAACGGGGTACATATATTAAAAGAAGAGGGAGAGATAGGTAGCATTGACAAACTTAGAAAATCCTCTAGGGAGTCCATATTTTGTATGTTTTCATTTATGCACCGTCTTAGTATGCGTATTTATTTATTTGCTAGCCCTTAAGTGTGTTGTACATCTCCTACCAGTGCTAACACACACTCACACAGTCCACCATGACCCTCACAATCGACCTCAGCAAATGACCTTTAGCAAGCTGTTACATAGCTTCCATTGTTCACATATACACGCATAAAAACAAAAATTTTCAACATATGTATGCCACACTCTCTGCCCCACCTGCTCTGTCTTCACATTGACCCTGCTCGACTTTGCATTACTCACTTTTGAAATGTTTCGGACAGCAAACGAATTCCACGCCAGAGAACAATGAAATACCGCAAGGCAACAACATGGCAAAGCTACGCATCTGCATTCCACGCTCCTGACAAGCAGCGGCGCCAGTTTGATTCCACCTTACAAATGGCCAGCAGCGCGATGCATTGTGAATGTGATCGAAGAGGCAACCTTCGGGGACGAGCAGTGCATCCGATTGGAATGGTCCTTCTGAAAGTAAGTGCACACACACAATGAGTAACAAAATGGTGGAAATGGAAGGAGAAATAAGCAGAGAGGAATGCATGAAAGTAAGTAGGCGAAAAAAGATAGAGAGAAATAGAGAGAATGGGAGATAGAAAGGAGGAGATGGCCACGAGGGCGATAGAAATTAGTTAGTTGGTTAATAAAAGAAAACAAAACTACATTTAAAATTTGCTTTATAGAGCGGAAATTACTTTTGACTCTCTTAAAAGGTTTTATTTTTAATATTCTTCAGTTAAGATCAAGAAGCATGGTACAATGATTATAGGTATTGTCTTCCCAGAGAGTTTTGCTTCACATCAAAATTCGTGCTCCCTTATTTTCATTTTGACGCAGTTCAATGTTGATTATTTTACTTTTATTTGGCCTTGCTTTTTGTTTTCGCTCAATTTAGTTTTTATAATTTTTCTAAACAAAAGAAAAA
>JAPVRG010281356.1:0-14697 GCA_029783565.1 Rhagoletis cerasi
CAAAAAAGCCGTCATGCAGAATTGATTTCGAAATTGGCTGCTAATAAGCTATCCTTGGAATCCAAATGGTCAAATAAAAAAGACGATGAGTCTGGATCAGAATTGTCTTACTCAGAAAACTTTTTAACACGAGGTTAGTGATTTAATTAGTGTAAAAAGATTTTCAAGGAACTAAATTTTTCAACAAATTGAAAATTTGTTTTGTTATAAGAGTAAAGCTTAACTGTTATAAAAATAAAATTCGTCCGGAATGCAGTGAAGTTATAATTTCGTTCGTTCGTTCGTTATTGTGATCGAAAAAGTTTATAAAATGTCCGGCATAAGGATGATATAACTTCATAAGAAATTATCCAAAAAGAATTAAAAACGAGTATTTACTGTGCCAACTAAAGATAGAAAGACATGCCCGCATATTCCCATTAGCTGCGGTGAGGACGCATTAATTATAAAAAATAATTAACGACTATAAAGAAAAATAAAATAAAAAGCTGACGATATTGTTTCGATTAATTTTCGATAGATATTGAGATTTGCAGCGGACGCCCTCCTACGTGTTATCTATACCGAAAAGGAACCAAAAAAATTCAACGAGTTCATATAGCACCAATCAATGCCTCTTCATATATACTCAGGAGCTTCCCATGAATAAAATTTCCAAGCGTTGTGTACTGTAATTGTTCGGCACAAAGGCAGCCAAAGTTGCCATAACCGGTTGCGCATCCCGTATTCCTCAGATCTAAATCCAAATAATCCAAGCAAACTTGAAAATTTGTTTTCTAACAAAACGAGTTGAATTTTGGTATCTGCTTCTTTAAACGATTACTTGGACATTTTTTTCTTGAAATACTTGTAAAACAGTGAAAATGAAAGCTCTATCACTAAACTGGTTAAAAAATTTAAACGCGACTGGCAATTTGTTGCCAGAAATTGCGAGAGAGAACTATCGAAATGTTTCAACAATCGCTGGCCAGGAGCGAGTCCGAGATGTTAGCTAATATGGTACTTTAACTTAGCGTGACCATTTACGATTGACAATCAGCGTTGCCGTTTTGATACAATTGTATAATTTTTGATACTTTTTTTTCTAAATTTTGTGATTTGATACTTTGATACTTTTTTGTTCACAAATTCCCCATTTTGATACTTTTCGCTGATAGATATACATTTTTGAAAACTATGAATATTACTAGTTTAAAACTAAAAAACTAAAACTACCTGAATATAAGTTCATTCATTAACAAATGTATTTTAATAATTACATAACATTACAATCCAAACATTCAAGAATATATATTGACAAAATCAACACAACAAAAAAGTATTTCGAGTAGTTTTTTCAACCCGGCCTTGAGCTCAACAAAGTTTAAATAATATTAAGTTGACGGCCAAATACAAATCAACCATTAATAATAAACGTGAATTCTTAGCCGATTGAAACTTGCTTTTACTAAAATTTAATGGGTTACAAAACTGCACACCTAAAATTTTTCTAAAAATTCTAAATAAAAAGTTTTAATTTTTGGAGAAGTTAATAAAATTTGTTGAATTTTTATAATTTTTGTACAAAGTTTGATTTGCGAATTTATATACAATAGGGCTTGTTATTGCTAAACTTTTATAAAAGAGATATTAAACGTTAGATTAACAATAGAAATATAGCCTAAACTGGTCAAAATAAATCGTTTCTATTATTTTTGCCACCAGTTATAGTTTGCTATAACTATGAATTTAATTATTAAATTTATTTATTATTTGTTTTTTAAATAAAAATTTAAAACATAACGGTTATGTTTGCTTTTGATACTTTTTCTGATAGGCAACTGATACTTTTTTTTCAAGATCGCGGCAACGCTGTTGGCAATTCGTAGCAAATTCGTCTACGAGAGAAAACGTCGAGAACCATTGAGATGTTTCAACAATCGAGACAATCGACTGAAACATCTCGTACTCACCCATCACTAAGATGAAATCCCTACGATGAGTAGCACCTTAGATATAACGAATTGAAGAAGTACATTATGGGTAGAATTCACGAAAAAATCCAAACTTCGACAGATTATATCTCCGAAGAAAAAAAAAACAAAAACCTATAAAAAAAATTAGAAGCCAATCGAAGATATGACCAAAATGTATTCAAGGGTGTACCACATAATCCCCAAATTCAAAATCCCCAAATCAAAATCCCCAAAATTAAAATCCCCAAACACAAAATCCCCATTTTCTGTGTGAAACACATTCAAATTAGGTTTGACATCGCCGCGATTTTAAACCTAATTTGAATGTATTTCACACAGAAAATGAGGACTCTATAATCGACATTATTTCTAAAAAAAAATATCAAAACAAATTGTGTAATGAATTCGCAAACATTTATTAGGTAAATGCAAATTGAAGAAAATGCAATACGTCGCGATAACTTATGAATATATTTTATATGTCATTGTTTTTCAAATTAGTACCCATGATACAAATATAGTAAGGTAGAACCGCTGAGACAAGCCTTATAATTTTAATAAAAAATTTCAGAAAAATTCTTTTTACAATTATAGTTACAGGCAAAAGTGATAAAGCGTATGACGGAATGTTATGCGAAAGTGCAAATAATGAAAAAATTAGTACTAACATAACGGTGTGGGTATTGCATGTATATACATAAATATACAAATGTATATAAATATTACCATAAATTGAAACACGGTTCAAGTCATGGTGAAATTATACCAGGTGAAGTAGTAAGAGCGAGAAAAAGGATTTATATAGATTATTTGAAAATTTGCCTTCAACATTTTTTATAAAGTAGAGATCACACGATTTGTACATTTTGTAAGCCACAGAGTGGTGTTGTCTAGAAATTTGTATCGAGAATGATTTAAGCTGAATAAAAAAACCTCACTCTGTAACTGTCAAAATGTACAAATCTGTACAAATTTACAAATCGTGTGATCCCAGCTTAAGATAGCCGAATGACAGAAAATAAAGCGAGGAAGCTATTTTATTACTTTACCTGTTCATTGTGCAATGGGTTCAATTCTGCTTGCAAGTGGAAAAGAGAGGGAGAGAAGAAAAGGGAAGAGTACACATGCGTCTGTACCGTAACATCGTTTCAAGCTTCTTGCTTTGCTTTTGACATTTTCATAGTTTCCCATGTAAAGAACGAAAAACTTGAATTCAAGAAAATTGAAGCGTGTAAAAGCAAATAGAAAACACAAAAGAGAATGAACAAGTAATTGAATCATGTAAATCGGGTGTATGTAACTACGAATCAGAACAAGTTGGGGATTTTGTGTTTGGGGATTTTGTGTCACTGTCACCAAAAAAATGTAGGGATTTCGTGTTTGGGGTTTTTGATTTTGATACTAAACAAGGTTTCAGACAGGGATATTCCCTGTCGTGTGATTTTTTTAATCTGATGCTGGAGAAAATAATAAGAGCTGCAGAGGCTTAAGCGCTCTGGAATAATTTACTACAAGAGCGTGCAATTGCTGGCGTATGCTGATGACATCGACATTATCGGTATCAAAAACGCGAGGTGTGTTCTGCTGCCCGTGCTGGTATGGCGCCGAAGCATGGACAATGACAACATCTGATGAGAGAAAGATTCTGCGATAGATTTACGGATTTACGGAATGGACACAGACGCTCCAGCACTGAAAGTATTCGACTCAAAATCGCTTAGGTGGTTACAGCGCCAAACAAGAAGAAGAATAAGTGAGAAATAAAGCCATGTGGCGTTATTTCCTATGGCCTTATAACACGTCGCCGTTTCACTCATGTTTCCAAGGTGGCGGTGATAACCAAAACTGCCCGATTCCCACAAATAAACTTTTAAGTCCGTTACGATTAGTTATAAGTTGATTTTTCAATTAAGGTATTCACAACTTCCTGGTTATCCAGGTTATCTGGTTAAAAATTATTATTCTCTAGTATATTTTGTTTTTGTAAACTGAGTAAAAAATATAACCACATAACCAGATATCCTGATAACCAGGCTGGTGTGAACACCTCAAATAACTTAACTGAATCGAAATGCAATTAAGATTAAGTAGCAACAGCAACAACACTCTTCCGCTGCTTGCTTTATAAAATGGAGACTGTTAGTTGGAGTCAGTTTGCTAATGCGAAAATCAAATAGTTACATACATATGTCTCGATGATTATACAAATTTTTCAATTTCGTTGAGGAAGGATTGAAAATGACAGATATAGGCTCGTTAGGTAAAATATTTCATAAATGCTGAAGCACAACACGGGCGAACGGCAAATTTCGCCCAGCAGAGCGATGCCGACGTCCAACTTTCGCTCAGCTAATTCGCTTGCTGAAACACAATTAGAGCGGCACAAAAACAGCTGATTTTTATACTTCATACTGGAAATACAAGGTGACCATACTTCAAGAGAAGAAGCTTTTCAACAAAAAGGGAAAACACCAGCAAGAACAAGCTTAAAATGAGGAACTACCAAAAAATTACTACTACTATTAAATTAACATTTTACGAAATTAATTTCTGAAAGAAAAATATAAGGTACTTTACTTTACTTTTAAACAAAAATTACGAGAACTTTTAAAGTATGGTCACCATGGTCTTTTTTTGCCGTTGCCGCTGACCGCGGCGATAGAAATAAATCTATCGTCGCGAACGGTCGTCGAGCGAACTTCGTCGTTTGCTTTGGTTGTACGCGTTCTCATATTGGTCAGTGTGTTTTAGATGCTTGTCTATTTTTAGCATAGCTCGACCCTTGCGCCACCTTAAAATTTTGCGCACTCCTCCTACCAAACACCTTTCCAACAAAGCAACAACCATTCGAATCGGTTAAGAAACATAGGAGAAAATTGTTCCCAATTGATTCATGCTTGCCTATTTATATATAGATTCTTAAAGTTTCTTAAATCCATTGAATACAGGGACCGTAACGGTAATGATCTTTATAATAAAAATCAAAATTTAACCGGTAAAATTTGATTTCTATTTTTGCGATCAAATTTAATCGTTATTTTATGATTTTCATTTTCTCGATCAAAACATAATCGTTGTTTTTGATTCTTATTTTTTCGATTAAAAAATAATCGTTATTTTTGATTTCTATTTTTTCGATCATAAAAAATTTAAAGCGGTCATAAAAAAGCAGTCTCCGTTATGAAGGCTAAAAATGATCGAAAAAATAAAAATCCAAAATAACGATAATTTTTTGATCGAAAAAATAGAAATCATGAAATAACTATTATTTTTCAATCGAAAAAATAAAAATCAAATATAACGATTATTTTTTTATCGAAAAATAAAAATCATGATATTTAACGATTATTTTCGGTCCCTGATTGTATAAGAACCTATCTAAGCCAAGCATACACGTATTCTAAGGTTTGTTAATGAGAGTTCGGTGTTTACGGCTGTGAAAGTAAAACTTGCTAAATAAGTAAGGTTGCTTTGTGAAAAGTTTTTACAGGATCATAATTAAATATGTAGTAAAAGTTTTGCTGCCGGTTTCACCAGTACATAAGTGAAGATTATTTTTTCTCTTCTGTCAGTTTTCACATTAAATTCAAATAAAAAAATTAATTTCTTGAAACTGGCTGTTAATTAATTAAAATTGAATAGATGCCTTAACGAAATACTTCTTCAATGAGTATTGATAGTGTAAAAAAATTGAAACTATCGATAGTGGGACATTTCGTTATTTTATTCAATATGACTTTCTGAGCAAGAGGGTATGTTTTGAGTGGTCTATAACTTTAAATGATAGATTCTCCTACAGAGACCGTCTATCACAGATGATAAATGATCTAAAAAGTATCTAGTAAACAATTGATTTATAAAGTTTAAACATTTTTCGGTATTTTTTTTCAGTTTTAGGTAACTTTTAAGGATTACTAAGGGCGTTTTGTAATTTTTTTGTGTACTTTTTTTGATAATTGTTAGGTCACCAACATATGTGACCCGGCCTATGAAAAGGTGCCTTATGACTCAAAAAAGAAAGGACTTTCTAGTTATCACCACGTGAAAGAGCGTCTCAAAAACTATCGAAACCATGGAAAAATTTTTTTTAGTCATAAGCCACCTTTTCATAGGCCGGGTCACATATAGTAATATAATATATTAATTGACAAATTTACTAATAAATATAAAACATATTTATTGCAATATTTGAAGGAGCATTTCTGCTGACACCTTTACATGAATTGTCCATGGAGCGTGCTGCTCTCATATGTGAGAAAATGAACTTTAAGGGATGTTTCAGTCTGACGAAAACCGCTACAGGAATCCTATTCAAATTTTCACACCCAGACGATTATCAAGCTGTTTATAAAAAAGGGTTTCATAAAGTGACCGGTGCAAGGTTTTACCGCAAGGTAAGATATTCATGCATTCTTTAGTTTGTTCCAAATAATCTGTAACAAATTGTAGATAAGTTGCAAATTTAGCTAAACATTTTACTATATTTTATTTCTGCTCTCATTTTACTAAAGCTGTATATTTATAAGCAAGTTAGGGTACTTATGGCGTTTAAAATTATGGAATTATAAAATCTCGTCTGCATGATAAACTTTTTTATGGTAATATGATAGATACCAATCCCTCTAAGTTAAGCTTAAAATGGTTGCTGGTATAAGCCACGTGAAAATGTAACTTTCCTGGAGGTGTTACGGTCAGTTTTAATTCTGTAAAGCTCCGGGCCCGGGGAAACATCCCCGAGGAGAACTTTGGGTTTTGTGCAGCATTTTTGTTTTGCGCCCACGGCAACTCTTAATGTCGGGAATTTCGCCTCATGTTTAGAAAAGGTTGTTCAGTAAATTTCAGATTAGCCGTTAAAATATTTAAAATATGCATTGTTTAATAACAAAAGTGTAATATCAATGCTTAGTTAAGAATAATATCAATTCTTGAGTACAGTATTAACGCTTCTGTTGGCATTTATTGGAAAACTCAAATAGTAACTACAGGACTGAACAGTTTTCTTACAAGTAAGTTTAAAATTAAAAAAAACCACGTTATAAGATTGTCTTGATATATTTTTTTAACAAATTAATTGTTTGTAATTTGTTATTATCTGTCATGAAATTAAAAAAAAAAATATGAACCTAGAAAAAAATCAACACTGCGGTGTGGGGAAGTGGAACGAGTAGAGCGCCCATGAAGAAAATTTTACAAAAAACGACCGCTAAGCAAAACAAATCCGGACTTTGTGTTACATTGTAAATTTAATAATCTTCTTCTTTATTGGCGCTGTAATCGCCTAAGCGATTTTGGCCGAGTCCAAAACAGCACGCCAGTCTTTTCTCTTCTGTGCCAACTGACGCCAATTGGAAATGCCAAGTAAAGCCAAGTCCTTCTCCACCTGGTCTTTCCAACGCAGAGGAGGCCTTCCTCTTCCTCTGTTACCAGCATCGCGACCCGCGTTAAGCATATGAATTTTCTTAAAAATGAGGAAAATTTTTTTCTCGTCTTTAGGAAAATTATCTTAAGAAATAGAAAGTTTTCTATGTAATATGGAAATATCTCATGATGCAATAATAGAAGGTGCTGTGAGTAGTGACAGCTTGTTTTGACACTGCCTTAGCTCAGTGGTGTTTTTTAGAAGTACGAAAAAACGGGCAAAAATAAGACTGTTTTGGTAATTAGTACTAAATTTAATGCAAATTTTTTGTACTTACAATAGTTATGAAGAAATTCGTAGATTGTAAATATTAATTTTTAAAAGCATATTAAAGCTAAATTTAATAAATAAAACTGAAATTTACCAAAAAAAGTTGTAATTTGTACTAAAAATACAAATTGAACCAACGAAATAGATTATGCCTTTTTAAATGAAAATAAAGTGGTTTAAAGTAATAAGAAATACGTATTTTTATTAACTTTTTAATAACTTTGTTTTTGACTTTTTATTGATTTGTTTACTGAAGGGCCGTTTACATACGACTTTCCTCGCATTGCTTGACAGTTCGAACTTTAACAACACAGAAGAAGCGTAGAGGGTATGCTACAATAAAAGCTTTGACAGCTTCTGCGTTCTCCTTTTCCTATAAATTTTATTTGTGTAAAATAGATAATATAAAATGCATTACCTTATTTTTGTCTTTAAATGCAAATGCAAGCGCGCGAGAAAAGGTACATGTATACAGCTGATTGCCAATGCGCAAATGCTTTGCTTTCCTTGCATTATATTTAGCAAGACTCATATAAAATCATTTATTGAGCTTATCTGTCCAAGCGGAACTCTGAAGAAAAACGAAGCAAAAGTCGTATGTAAACAGCCCTTGATTTGCAGCCAATGAAATCGATAAAAACTATGGAATGAAAACTGTTTTAGTACATAGCTTTTCACTTATTTCTCTTGTACTCACAATTGGATAAGCAAATGCCGCTAATACTCGAAGTACTACGGCAATATATTTGCACTATACGATTTATTTTCTCAAACTATACATTTTATTTTAATTGTCAACAATGATAAGTAAATATGCAGAGTATCAGGTTTATCTACACATATTACCTTTTTATACTGAATTAGCTGAAAAAAATTATTACTTCTTATAAGAAGCATCACTTTTTTCCTAAGGAAGCCAATATGGCCGAATTAGAGCTAGAAGACTGCGAACGTATAACACCTTCCATTATTGCACCATGAATTATTATTATAAAAAATTTGAATTATTGCTCACTTTAAACAAATGTCAGATAAAAACAGCATATTATGTTAGATTTTGAATACGGTTTCATCGAGTGCGTTACAAAGCAAGGACTGCAAATAATCGATAAATATCATAATTTTTATTTTTAGATCATTGCAAATCGTTATCATTGGATTTTTATTTTTTCGATCAATAATAATCTTTAAATTTGGATTTTTATTTTTGCGGTCAAATTTAATCGTTATTTTATGAATTTTATTTTTTCGTGCAAAAAATAATCGTTATTTTGGATTTTTATTTTTTTCGATAATTTTTACCCGTTATAACGGAGACCGATTTAAATCTTTTATGATCTAAAAAATCAAATCTGAAAATAATGGTTATAATATACATAATCGAAAAATAAAAATAAAAAATAACGATTATTTTCTGATCGAACACATTTAAATTATAAAATGACGATTAAATTTGATCGAAATAATATGAATTCAAATTTAACGATTATTCACGATCGAAGAAATAAAAAATTTCAAAATAACGATTAAATTCGATCCGAAAAATAAAAATCATAAAATAACGATTACATTTCATCGAAAAAATAGAAATCAAATTTTAACGGTTAAACTATGATTTTTATTATAAAGATCATAACCGTTACGGTCCCAGCTATAAAGACACAAGATATAAACGCTTGAAAGAAATATGTATTGATTCAAATCGGTTTTTTTAATGCGGCTCTTGCGTAGGTTTAAAGAAGGTATATGTTTGGCGTGCACCGAAAAAAATATTGCCATGTAAAATTAACATTTTGCAATGTTGTTTGTAATGTAAACGAAAAATTGATTATTTCACATTTAAAATTGTTAAATTATCGTTATTTTTGTCATTTTTAAAAGAAAATTATCAAAATGATATTGCAATGTGCTACGTTGCAATATCAAATTTGAATGTCGAAATTACATTACAGCTTCGGAAGCCGAATTTTACATTAAATTGTTGATGTAATATGATATGTTGTCGCACTAACAATAAAAATGTAAGTATTACAACGTGCAATGTATTTTCTTCGTCGTTTAGTATGACGTAATAATACGAACGTATGATCACGTCAATTCGTGTCGACATGCGTTTGGTGTACGCACGCGTTTTGGTGATAAATTTGTATAGTATTTAATATAAGAAATGAAAAGCAGTAATAAGTAATAAGTAATAATAACACTAGTTTACACGAAAAATTAACCTTTGTGAAAAAGTGTTTCCACACTTTGGGTCAATTTGTCAATATCTTTTGAACAAATCGTCTAATCGACGCAAGCAAGTGTGATTGTGTGAAAAATGCAAAGTTAGACTTTTTACTCAGTGCTCCATAACATCTACATTTCTTATCCGATTTGGCTGATCTTAGACTCAAAATTTACTGCAATAACTTATCCTTTACTTAAATATGCAAAAAAAATTTAAACAAAAATTTTGTAATCAAAAATAAGCATCTAAAAATGTGTAATTTTCAAAAATGATTGAAAATTTAAATTTTTTTCGATTTTGGTCGCTAGTAACAGTAGTACATTTTATTTAAATCTGCACAAGTTATATATTTGCAAAGGCAGCATCAACACCTTTCGAACGGTACGTTGCTTTCGTCGCTTAGATTATTTTTTCAAAAGATATTGACAAATAACTGCGAAAGGTACAAAAATCAAGTTTTTCGAAAAAATATCGAAAACGCTTCTTTAGCTTAGAAAACATTTTTTTTCTTAGGTTAACGCAATTACGTCAAAATTTGTTGACTAGTATGATCGATAATAAAAATGGAAGAAAATTTAATTCCCAACTTGTTGAATTCCGAAGACGTCACTACTTTCGCCCGGGTAAAAGATATCGACCATCAAATTGACGCCGCGCAAAATTTGGAGTTAAATTGTTTTTATAAAAATCATTTTGTATAAATAAAATTGTTGGGAAAAATATTTTCAGTGTTTTATTTAACATTTATAAAATATCAAAATGATATTGAATTCGTATAGATTTACATTTTTATCATATCAAATGTACATATTTTTAATGTTAATTTAACATTTAAAATATCCGCAATACAGTGGATAATAGTGATTATTTTAAATTTTTAATGTCAGTTTTGCATTAACAGTAATTTTACATTTCTTAATATAATATTAACAATGTTAAAATGATAATGGTGTAATGTCAATTTTAACATTTTTTAATGTTGGATGACTTTTGTAACCAAAAAATGTTATTTTTACGGCTGTTTATGGTACATTTTTGGTTCAGTGTGTGTGCCTAGTTTTTTTGCTAGGAAGCGAAGTCTATTTTTGAAGTAAATAGACTGCACATGTC
Source organism: Rhagoletis cerasi (assembly GCA_029783565.1). Taxonomy (NCBI): domain Eukaryota; kingdom Metazoa; phylum Arthropoda; class Insecta; order Diptera; family Tephritidae; genus Rhagoletis; species Rhagoletis cerasi. The sequence continues at coordinate 10,985 of JAPVRG010281356.1, forward strand.
TTCTAAAATTTAAAAGACCATCGCACTAAATTATTCATAGACGAAGGGGCAGGGAAAAACGAAGAAATTCTATTTGAATAGTATTTGTTATTAGGAAAAATGGAAAAATCAACCGAGTCTAATCGGTAGAAGTTATAGACTTCTTTTTTTCTTCAGCAGGGATCGGACCCGCATCACGATGTGCAAAGTCAGCAACGCTAACCACTGAGCTATGCACACTCACTAAACTCTTTTTGTTTTTCGATCTCCTCATACAACCTACTCCAATCAAGTGCGGCCAATTTGCCGCAATTTATACTTGAATGTGTAGTTGTTGTTTTAAATTCTATACATTAATTAGAATTATTGTATAGTTTCAGGCAGGCTCATCTTAACTTATTTCTTTTCATTTTTTATTATTTTGGTGTAATATTTATTTCAATAGTTTTTATTGAGCTTTATACCACTATTTGTTACTAGGAACAATGGAAAAATATTCTATTTGGTTCTAAGTAATTGAAATGCGCGAGCACTCTGAGGAATTGTTTAGTCCATATTCGAACAGTGAAATCAAACGTCGTAATTGACCAAAAATGAATATTAGACTTCATTTTCTCAACTTCATACAATGTAGAAACCCTAACAAATATAATAAAATAAGATATTATTAAAACAGCCTCCAAAACTTTTTACTGGATAAGCCCCTGAAGTACACAAATCAGTTTGATTGGAAATTTGTTTATTTGATTTTGTTTGTACTTTACGTTTTGAGGGGTAAAAATTTCACGTGAAAACTATGTGTGTTGCTGGCAGAAATTGCTGTAAGCAAAATACTAACCTTTCATTTTAATCACAGTCGCACGGGACATTTTTTCCGTCATTATATCTTTATTAATATTGCTTTTAAACGAATTTTTAACGCAAAAAACACGCATTTTATGTAAAATGTACTTTAAATTTTGACTTCAGCGCCATCTAGCGGGTGAATTTTTAGAAATCTACATAAATACAATACTTCTATATTGGCAGTAGCCTATATGCGCAATGTGTTTAAATTCAGAAATCAAAGGGAGCTAGTTTTGTTCAAATGTGAGTTCTGCGCATGCGCAAATTTTTTTAAGTGTTAGTATCTGTGAATATATATCACAAATCCATTTATACAATTGTCAAGTGATTTCAGCAGCGTTTCCAAATAAATTTGGAAAAAATAATTTCACAGTGGGGGCTTATTTTCCCCTTTTTATAAAAATTTTAATTATAGTTATAAAAGCAAACTTTAATTGAATGGAATTTCTAGAATAAAAGGACAAATGTATAGAATAAAAAATTCGAGAAACTGTTAATTTTATTTTTACATGTTTAATCCAAAAAATTTGCAATTTAAACTGAGTAAATGCATACTGGCTTACAGATAAATAACTTATATGTATGTACATACATAAATGATAAATAACATAATGAACAAGGCAATAAATTCATTTATTGCTCCGACACTTATCGATGGCGAAAAAATATTAACTTTGTGAATTTTTTTCTGACGTCCTCTTTTTCTTCTATTTTTTTTTGTCTGACGTACTCTTTTTCGTCTATTTTTTTTTTTTTGGTCTCATGACTTAAGTATTTGTCTTAAAGTTTTTTCGGAATTCAAACAGAGATTGCACACGTCTTTAAATGATGCGAGAAACGGTCCTTTATTTTTGGGAGCTGAGAGTGAAATCATTTTTTTACCCATCAATTGACCTTGGGATTTTTTGGAAAACTGTGGTTTAATGCAAAATGCCAATAAAAATTTAGAAAAAACACACATTCTAACTAATTCACTTTTAATAAAAATTTACTTACGAAGGTATGGCTATATTATTAAATTTGTCTCTCTTTTGTCCACATAAAAAACATCGATGCGACACTTTTACAATTTAATTTATGCACATTAAACTTAAATTTCTTTTTTCAAGCTAAAAATTTAACCACCGCCACTGAGATTTGTTTTGATTTTGTGTGTCATTTTTGAAACATCCTTGCTCGGTTTTATTTTTCCTTTCGCTATATATCCGTACTGTAGTGTTTTCGGATTGCACTCGCAGGTACTAGCAACATAGAAGTATTATATACATACATACATATATGGAAATCTATGACTTACGATGCTTCAACTACACTTGCCGAAAATGAGCCAAATCGGATAATAAATACGGGGTTTCAAAATACCTTGACACTGGCGCCACCTAGCAAGACCATTTTTCGCAAAAATGTTTCTGCTTACATAACCAGCATATATTGCAGAAAGCACATTTGACCATAAATGCGTTAGATATACAATTGTTTTTTTCTTAGCGGTGGATCTTCTGGTGGAAACGCCCATATGTACATTAAAAGAAGTGGTTTGGTCTAAAAAATTATTGATTTTGAACTGTATAAAGATGAATTGGTGGATATTTCTATTCATTTGCGTTGAAGAGTTTAAAATCAGATGTTCTGGAATCGACTTTGTACGACAAAAAATGTGGATTATACGTTAAGATATTATTTTTTCACAAAATAGGAAAATTTTCTCATTCATTACAAAAATCTCAAGTATTTGATAGGTGGAAAAATTGGAATCATAAAAAAATAATAAAATTCATTTTATACAATGTATTATGCCGTTTGAACCTCAAATAACTCATACACTCACTCATTTGCTCATCATTAAACATACCCTGCAAAAAATGCGACTAATCCGGGATGACTTCGGGAGCAGTCGCAAAGGAACATGCGGTTAATACTACTCATTCCCACGACAGCCGGTTCTACATACCGGAATGACTCGGGTTTTACCCGACCAAGGGCTGTTGTTTCGGCGATCTAACCTCGTTTAGGTCGGTGAAATATCTCGGAAGTTGTTTGTCTATAGGGCTGCAGCTGCTGCGTACTAATATTACTCTTGATCTTTTTATATGGAATGAACTGTTCGCTTTTGTTCGAGAATTTCCTATGAAGATACCAGTTGTTCCCCTTTATACCCGAGCGACTAGTCGCTTAAAAATTTTTTTTTTTAGTTTCGTTTACTAATACTACGTTCAAATTGGCCCCATTTAACTTGTTAAATAAAAAAGAGCTTTTCGGAAAGCACAGTCGTTCACATTGAATATTTGGAGTTGATTTTGGCAGTTGTTTTATTATAAATAAAAAATTGAAAAAAATATCCAAAATAAAATCTCTGTGTTTAATTGTTTTTGCGAATGTTTGCTTTATAATATTAAGGCTGCCGGTTTACTTAAAGATTTGAAAATGCTTAGTTCGTATGCGCCATTAATCTCTGAGAGCGATGAGGCATGATGGGAAATAACTAATAATCAACAATGATAGAATACAAGATTGCGCCGATGTGACGTCACAAAATACCAGAATGAGGGAGCAAAGAAGAATTCAATAAGAAAAAGAGGAAGAGTCTAACACGTGCTCAGAAATAGTGATGTGCAAGTTGGTAGAATTTTACCTATGCTTCAGACTTTAGAATTTGAACATATATTCGGTATATGCACACCATTTCAGGTACATTTGGAACGTAGTAAAATTACTTATCTGGAAATTTTCTTTTATTTGCATAAGCTTTTCAACGCGTTTTATAGTGTGGGAAACTTTTCCAAAAGCTCTCCTCGGTAAGGGGGCATAAGCACTGGTTAAAACATAGCTTTATCTTGAACTGTTCAGAGAAATTCCTTTCAAGACAATTTTTAATAGCAAAGACTGTT
>JAPVRG010281361.1:3296-15371 GCA_029783565.1 Rhagoletis cerasi
TGTTAAAGAATATGTTATGTTTTTATAAAAAATTAATGAATATTGAAAAAATAAAAGGGAAACTATCAATACTGAGGATCAAAAGGTGGCCATTTCTTAGCTCATCATCCATTTTCTCAAATTTTACTCTCAATCAAAACTTCATAACGCCGCCTAAGAAGTTAACTTCAAAAATTATTTATAAGAACTTTTTGATATGAGTTAATTCAGAATAAAATTTAATGAGTCACAGTACTTAATCAAGGCCTATTTGAAATTAATTTTACGAGATACGAGGTAGTAGTGATTTCTGAGAAACAAAGTTTTGCCAAAGTGAAGTCGGTATTCCCTGCCCTTCTGCAAAACGGAGACTCCTTGTTGGTCCCTAGTCTTATAGACATACATATTCAAAAGGTATGATGTTTAATAACGTTCCGAAGATTTTTATACGATTGCTTTCATACCGAAATCAGGTAAAAGTCGCCACTTGTGCCTCAAACCCCTTTGAGATCCTTTTACATTCTTACAGCAAAGAGGGAATTTTACAAAATCAAGTATCAGCAAATCAACATGCATACACGAAAAGTAAACTAAGGGGCACAGCTCTTCATAATGTAGGACTCCCAGGCTAAGAGATTATGATGATGATCTACCCATTACCATTATTGGTCGATTTTTAAACTCGATGAGTAAAATTCTCGAGAAGACATTAAAAGATATACACAACTGGAGAGCTTGGTCTCGCAGTAAAAGATGGATTTGGAACTTATTATCAGGAAATACAAAATTCCATTTTGGTATCCACCCAAGCAAGGAAATATGACTCTAATACCTTATACGCTTGCAGGAAAATGCTCGGTAAAACATGGGGCAGCACGAGTTTTGCCCACCTTCATCCCTTAGATGTCTTCAAGTCTTGGTCCAGCGGAATATTCACTAAGTTTCTGACGATGGCTTCGATGGACGTTGGTTAAAATTAATAATAATATTTTGGCGCTTACACATTTTTCTACGTCTTTGGTCGAGCTTCTCCTCCTATTGGTGGTGCGCGTCTTCATGCTGTTACACAAATGAAGGGACCCACAGTTTAACACCGTCTCCGAACAGCAAATGGTTTTCTATAAGAAGCTTTTTCATGGCGACCGTATTAGAAGGAACGTCTTTTTTTATGTTGCTCTGACCAGGGATCTAACCTTGACCCTACCGAGTGGTAGATCGCACCATTATTCACTCGCCTATACGGACCGCTATCGCTCGCTAGAGTGCTATAATTGGTTGCTGACAAGGAATACCTGATATGGCTCTCTTTAGGCAAATGGTCAGATGTCTCACTACCAAGAACTTCCGGTTGACCTAGCACTGAGATTAAAAGAAGTTCCTTATGTTTTCGAGAAATGCATTGCTGAATTAGGCTGAAAGTACACTACAGACACGTACGCTTCTTCTTGGAAAGCCGATGTACATTCCCCTAGAGGAAATTGAAGATTTTCCCAATTGACTTCGATATCGGCGCCAATGCTGCCCCAGAATCACTCTTAGAGCCATCAGTAAAGATTCTACTATCTGTTAGCCCGCGCTCACTATTGAGGCTAGGCCAGCACTCATTATCATACCAGCATACCATACTTATAAAGGTGTAAAGTGATGGTAAGTGTAGCAGGGAATCAAGAGCCGCGCCAAGCGTTGTAGATAAGGCTTCCGTACGGCAAACGGCTTTGGAGGTCTTATGCTCAACGTAAGACTTCCATAAAAAATGTTGCATCTAGAATTACTCATATATACTTAACTTCAGAAGAAAACTGAGTAGTGGCTTCTTTAAGTTTGATGGGGTTTAAGCCATTCAAGCTATCTTTTCTAATTAAGATAACAACTCTTATTTTGGTTGGATTAACGGAAAGCTCATTTTCTTCATACCAAGCTTTAATCGACAAAATATGTTAGCAAGAAACTTGTGGCTTCTTCACAACCACTCATCGCCCACTCACACTATTTAGCTGAGTTTCGAAAATTGGCTGTTAAGGTGATCACTACATATAAAGGATATCAAATAATTGAAACGTTTTTTATTTTATATAAATTAGTAGATGGCGCGATGTTGAACTAATTTTTCAGCATTTAAAATTTGTTTTACGATTTTGATTTGCATAATAGTTCGTGAATTGTGTTGCGTAATCTGTTGCATTGTGTGAAGGCTTTAAAATTTAAGGTTTAATTAATTGCTTGGACGCTCTAAAACGCTCGTAAATAGCTTTACTCCGCAGAGTCATTAAAGATAACACCATAACTATGATAATTAAAGTGTAGTACAACAGCAGATCTAAATGACTTTAAATTCAAAAGTCGAAAGTAGTCCAGGCAAGCCAGGAGATAATACAAACTACATACCGCATAGTAAGAAACTAGTGAATAATTTTTGGTCAAAAGAATTGAATAATTTTTTTAAGTGCACAGTAATTAGGTCTACGGTTTGAAATATACAGATCATTGCTGTAATCAATCGAAAAATGATAATAATTTTTAAAATCGAGCGCACTTATTTCACATAACGCAGAGAACAGGAATTTTAGTTTTATAAAATCCGATAAGCATCTCTTTTTTGGTTGTTTGGCATGAATAATGTAAATACATACATACATTAAAAGCTTCATTATTGTAGGGCCAAGATAACCTGTTCCGAGTTGAAGGTCAGAACTTTTTTCTGCATTACATATTCGAGAATAGAGCTCCATCGTAGTTAATCTACGTTTTTAGTTTTTCAATATGCTATTGAAGGATACAACTTCTAAAAGGGCATTTTTAATTTTATTAATCTAAGTATCTCTCCTCCTCCTTCTCCTCTAAAATGATTGACAGGAGCAACCACCTCCACCTCACGGTAAAACCGAGCTCTCCCATGGCTGAAAACCCCCCTGGCACCGGCAGTCCAAAGGATAGTTCTTCTCACAAAATTGGTACGAACCAGGAATACCTGCGGCGTAAAATCTGGGTTTCCTCCGCACCCCGGTAGTAACAACATCACCAAACAAACAGTTTCTGTTGAGATTATAATGGATGGACACCGGTACTGCTTATGGCCAGCGGAAGGCCAAGGACTTCACGAGAACACATTCTTCTAAGCCCACCAAGTGCGGCGTACCCATCATCGTTTGGACACCTCACCGATCAAAGAGGATAAAGTTTTCATGAAGGCGCAAGTGAACATTCTATGGGCCAATAATCCTGGATTTCAATTTCGAATTGTTTGGAAGGGCGCAGGACGACCGGTATAGGAAGCTGCAGTAATGACATCCGAAAGGGTAAAAACGTCTCTATCTGAACTCGATCTTTTGCAGTAAGATGAAGGCTTCAAAATATCAAATGCGTCATAGATGAAAGCACTGAGAAAGATTATATACCTGGATGCAAATGTAAGTGGGTCCAATTCGTATTGGCCAAAGTATTTCTGCAAGTTAGGTAGCATAATGCAGATCCACTCTTATCAAGTATATACTTGGTTGGTCACTGAGGTACGAAAGTTGTCTGTGACGATAGTAGCTACATATGTAAGTGAAGCTGTGCAGGGCTTCGATCGTTAAAATAGCTTTAGTCTACACAGGAACTTGCCTGAATGTTGTTAAAGCCCGAGACATCGCATAAAAAGCCAGTGCGAGTGCCAGCGAAAATCTGGGAGATTCTCGAAGTAATTATGCCTCTCAACAACGAAACGCGAGCAAAAATTTAGATATTTCAATTTTTTTTTCAAGTATAGTTCTCTTTTTTAGGAAAGTGCATATTTAAATAGTATTAATTTTAAATAACATCCCTTTATGGACTACTAAAATGTTGAGCAAGCTGCGTCATATTGTTTGCGTTTAACACCAAATGAATTTCATGATTTTCGCAGAGAATAGAACAAAAACTCCGATCATGATCTATTTACACATAACTTAAGCTCCTTACTGCTACCCCGACTATTTTCTGTTTCCAAATCTGAAAAAGTGGCTCAGCGGTAAGAGATTCGTGTCGAATGATGACTTCCTCACCGAATCATAAGTATACTTAAAACTTTGGGGAAAGATATAAAAAATAATAAATCGAGCTAAAAGTATAAAAATGTTAATCAAAAAGTCTCTGACTTAGTGCACTGCACTCGCAGTAAATTGGCTTCAAATAGCCTCCTATACATTTGATCTCCTGGAATGGTCTCTTCATGATGTATTGAGTTTTTTAATTGCAGTTTTTGAGACTTTCCAAGGTTCTATGGGTTTTTTCAATGACAACTCCGGGGTTTTCCAGGACTGACTTTTGGGATTTTTTAGGGACTTTTCTGGATTGGAATTTTCTGCATTTTGATTTTTTAGTTTTCGGGATTCGGAATGTTTTCCGGACCTTTTGCGAATTTGCTGTAATATTTTATAAAAAACTTAGTACGGTATCTGTTTTTAATATTAAGGAAAACGGGCTTAGAACCATCCATTTATAATATATATTTTTAAATCGGGCAAAAATCAAGTCACAATCCAAATATTTGAGATTTTTTCTGGACTTTTCTGGGTTTTTGTTTTTTGAGTTTTCGGGATCATTTCGGTTCTTTTTTGGTATTTTTGGAACGTTTCGGAATTTTTCTGTACCTTTCGGTATTTCGTGCTCAAAATAATAAAAGTCCAATAATTTTTCTAGCATTTTATTTAAAAAATTTATATTTGGGCATTTGTGATTTTTTGTGTGGTTTTCATATAAACAAAAATTAAAAGAGTCAACGTGCATGTGAAAAAGTATCTCAAATTCCATTAAAAAAATCGTACTGTTTAAAAAAAATATTTCTCTACTTATGTCGCTGCTACAATTAGCCTACATATCGAGCCCTAACCGCCAAAAGGGCGTAAGCGACAAAAAATTAATATTTCAGTAGACGAGTTTTTTGTTAACAAAAATTTAAACCGAGTGTAATTGGACGCTTAAGCCAAAATTGCTTTCGCTATTACTTTGTTACGGTACTTCGTAGGCCTGTGTAGGCTGTGAGAGCTTGTGCGTATGGCGGTAACTAACCGATTTTGATTAAAAACAGAAAATCTAACGTTTTGTCGCTTACGCCCTTTTGGCGGTTAGGGCTCGATATAATGCTTTAATAAATATATGCAAGTATGAATTTGCGCCAAAAATGGAATTTATGTAGAGCAAAATTTCGCAAAGAAAATCAATGAAGCTAAAAAGTAAAAAAATATATATATATATATTTGCAGCAGCAGTAGAAACAAATAAACGGGTACTATTCAGCTTACCCACGCGTCGATGGTCGATGATGTTGTAAAAAATACTATTTTGAATTTCTTTACACACACGCATAAATAAATACTTAAGTATAACTATGATACACTTGTTCGCAAATCCAAGTAGAAATCCAAAAGTCCAAATTTATGTATTTTCGCAATATTTTCGACGCAACGCAGCGTTCGCTGCAATCGGGTGATCGAAAATTCGCAAGTTAGTACATACTCGTAGCTAACTGGTCCAATAAACCAATCTGCATAAAGCTGCTAGTGTTGCGCGTTCAATGGTTTCGCAAAAGAAATCAGCGCATTAAAAACGAATACCTATTTACTATCAGCGCAACGGCGGCGACGCCGACAGCATTGCGAAATTCGCAAATCGTTTGCGAATTCATAAACATACATATGTATATGTATGTACCTAAGTACATATAAATGTCTGCCGCTGCTGATACTGGTAGTGCCATATGCCAATGGGCTTATTTGCATGTTCCACCGTTCAACCGCTGGGCAACAGCTGCACCAATCACATTTTGTCTAGCGCTAGGATATCCACTGGCTCGCAATGGGAGATGGCGCGTCATCCTCTTTTTGCCTCTTGGGTATTCCTTTAATGGAAATAATTTTACTTTGGCATGCAATGCGCGTTTGGGTAACTAGAGCAAATAAAACATTATTTGCATAGTTTTTTAGTGATTTATAATTGTAGTTGTCTTTTTGTTGCCCAAATTTCATTTATTTTTAATTTCTTTATTTATGTACAAAACACAGCAATAGATTTTCGAACTGAATTGATATAACCCACTGATACGAAGCAGATCAATGACAATCACTAAAATGAAATTCCATTAACTCATTCCATTTTAAATGTTTAAGCTTGAATTTTTAATGAAGTGTTTGCGAAATTTATGTAACAATGTTTGCAAATTTTGGCCGAGTTTTTATTGGAAACCCATAAACGACACGTGCAAAAACCATCATTGGATATTTTAGTCTCGGCAGTTAATAATATATCCGCTTTCTCCAGATTAACTCAAAGGCCACAGAGGCCGGCACATTGGCATCAAGAGCATTGTATCATGTTACATAATCATCGCCGTTAAAGTTAGCAAAGTGGTAGTCTATAAAATTGAAGAAAATCACGCCACCTTGAGGCATGCTAATGCTAATGTTTCCCATTGGTCTATAGGTTCGGAGACTCGCCTTTAGACAGGAAATAATATATTCGTTGCCGCTTAGCTTTTCCAAGGAATGTCGGCTAACTGTTTTGCGAACAATACTGGAAGCTAATTCTATGTCAAAAAAGTCGCTATAGTAAATTTCTTAAACTTCAGTTCCAGCTCGACAGTTCCAACGACTTTATAAACATTCTCTTCAATAGGCCTTCTTCCTAAGTACATCTTATTGGCTTCAGACAAACATGCACCCTTGAATAGTCGCCCAACTTTCGCATCAAAGACTGATTGACTTCGCTGCGACACGAGGCGGTATCCTCCCGACCAAAGAACCACAAAATAGGTCGATAGAATTGATTCGAGTGTTCTTGACGTGCGTTCCATCCGAAGGGCCAGCATCGACTGTCTTGTTGCAGCCAAGATCCGCATGCGCCTCTATGCAATAAAAAATGTGCGCCAGGCTGAGCAATCGGCGAAGTTTTTTGGTCGCGGCCCAAACCGCGGACCTGTTGTAGAGCCAAATAGATAGAAGAATGTCAGCCTGAAGATCAAGCGAAGAATTACTCACGCCAAAAGGTGCCTCTTTGGTCTCGGTAGGCAATTGAAAAGTAGTGTACTTTCTCGGTGAATAACAATCACGTCTCACAAATCTCTCATCGTGCCTGTCTTTTTATTTGGAGCAAAACATGAACGATGTCTAACAAAGATGGAGGCATTCGAGAGTACTGTTCTACACAACGAGGAAATCGCCGAAGATAATAGCATACTAATACATATACAAAATATCCTTCGACTAGGCACCAATGGGCGATCATCGTAATGGCCGTTCTTCCACGAACACAATTGAAGGACCATTTGCAGAAGGATTTGTTGGAATGAACAACTAGCGTAGCTTTTCAAAGAAGAATTAAAAATATGTGACTTTTTCGTCTTAGCCCAAACCGACAAACCGTTGTAGTGTGTCATTAAAAAAAATAAAAAAAAGAGTGCGTTATGTTAAAAAGAGACATAACTGTCCACAACTTCTGAGAAGTAGGCCTACAATCTAGTTGGCTTTCGGAGTTTTATATCTTGTTCTCTTAAAATCAGTGACCACTCTGGAGAGAAGAGTTCAAGATAAAGGTGTGCCAATCAATCCCGAAATAGTCCCAAAAATCCCGAAATCCAAGAAATCATAAATATTCCAAAATAGTCCCAAAAATAGAAGTAGTCCAAAGATCCCCATATAGTCCCGAGAGTCCCGAAAGTCCTGAAAATCTCGAATTAGTCTCGAAATATAATAATTAATCACGATTAAAATTGATCCGCGATACATATTAAATCACAAATAAATTTGATTTCTTATTTTGTCGACGACTCAAATCACAAATATATTCGATTTGATCGAAGATCTTGAAATACTGGCCGACAGGAAAACGCCCGAAAATTTTACGAAGTTAGCCAACTAACGGAAGGTGGCGACCTAGTGACCGATGTCCAGAAAGTACTTAAATTATGGAGGAAATACTTTTCCACCTTATTGAATGGCAGCAGCACTGAAACTAGTGGAGAAGACGAAGCTGAGTCCCCAGTCGATGATGATAAAGTCGATGTCCCACCGCCTAAATATTACGAGGTACGAATAGCAATTACGCGGTTGAAAATTAACAAAGCCGCTTTTGACAGCACGAAAAGAACTTGTCTCTATGCCAAGATGACTGAGTTTGGTATCCCCATGAAACTAATACGGCTGTGTAAAATGACGTTGAGCAATACCACCAACTCCGTCAGAATTGGGAAGGACATCTCCAAGCCGTTTGATACCAATCGAGGTTTCAGACATGGTGACTCTCTTTTCTGTGATTTCTTGAATCTGTTGTTGGAGAAGATAATAAAAACCGCAGAACTGAGAGGCTCAGGCATAATTCAATACAGGAGCGAATAATTTCTGGCGTTTGCCGACGACATCGAAATCATCGGTAAGAACAAGCAAAGCGTGTGGGTATGGTGGTGAACGAGGACAAAACGAAGTTTCTTCTGTCATCAGACAAACAGTCAGAGTATAAGCGTCTCGACACCCACGACGACTCGTTTATTTAAGAACTACTATAAACACCAATAACAATGCCTTGAAATCCAACTGACAATCACTCTTGCCAACAAGTGCTACTTTGGACTCAGTAGGCAATTGAGAAATAAAGTCCTCTCTCGTCGTAGAAAAATCACACTTCATAAATCACTCATAATTCCAGTGCTGGTGTATGGCGCAGAATCATGGATAATGAAAACATCTGCAGACGTGGCTCTTGGAGTTTTAGATAGAAAGATTCTGAGGAAGATTTACGGGCGTTTTCGCGTTGGCAATGGCGAATAGCGCAGACGATGGAATGATGAGTATGAGCTTTACAACGATATGGACATTGTGCAGCGAATTAAAATACAGCGGCTACGCTGGCTTGGTCATATCGTACGAATAGAAAGAAATGCTCCAGCTCTGAAAGTGCTCAACGCTGGCCGCAATACTGGTAACAGAGAAAGATTAGGCAAACTCTGTATTTTATAATGCCATCATATCGAGCCCTAACCGCTAAAAAACGTGAGTTTTTTTCAAAATTTTCCTTTTGATGCAGAAATGCATCTAGATGGTGTAGGAGCACTTCGTCATCAAAAATAAAATTTAGAAAAAATGTCGCTTACGTTTATTTGGTGGTCAGGGCTCGATATGTGTGTTATCGAACTCTAACCGTCAAAAATTATAAGCGATATATTTTTTCAAAATTTTCTTTTTAATGCAGAAGTGCATATAGATGCTTTAGGGGCATTTCTCCATAAAAAGAAAATTTTTAAAAACACAATGTCGCATACAGTTTTTGACTTTTAGCGCTCGATATGTAGAACGTGTTTAACGTCTATATGTTACTATATTGAACACAAAACATTGTATATTTTTGAAATGGACTGCTTCGTTTACAGTTACCAAAAGTAACGTTGAGTTGATGTGTTTGCTTTTGACATCAACTGTACATACATATGGGCATATCCTGAAAAGAGACAACCAAAACGAAAAAAACAAAAATCTACCTAGGCCAAACTTTCTAGAGTATTTTTAGGTCGCTGACTGTGAAAATATCCTTCATTTCTTAAAATTAGCTCTTAGTTGCGAATTAATCCGAATTTTGCAAAAATTTCGTTTGTTAAAATTCGGAGCTGGTATTTATCATGAAAGGTTTTCAACATTAATTTATGTAACGGTATACGAAAGCCTTGAACTTGACAAATAAGAAAAACATAGATTAGTGTACTTATGTTTGCACTTATTATAAAAAATTTTAATTTTTAAAGAAACCACAAGGTATTAATATTCAAAAATTTTCAATTTGATTTAAATAGTTTTGCGGTAAGCCAAATACTTTTGACCACATAGCTGTCAAATTTCACGTAATTATCAGCCATGATATATGCCTTTAATTTGGTAAAAATTACGTAACGATTAAACTTATAGGTCGGATATATGGCGAAAAAATTCGATGCATAGCTAGTTTTCCAAAGAAATCTTTGCTTCAACTGTCTAAGTAACTTATCAACACGAGCGAAAAAATTCACAAAAGTGCGATAGGGGCTCATACCTACTCATCGAAGCTGTGTGCGGTGTATTATTGAATGGTATGCCGTTCATTTCTGTGTCCTTGGGATATCCTTGGAAAATCCTTTTGATGATTCTTAATTTATATTGTTGTTGTCCTTTTCGTGCGATAGGAAACTCTAGCACACTTTTCAACATTATTTTGCTCATTTTTTTTTAAGTTAGTTGTACTATATTTTAAGAAACAATTTCGTTGAAAAAAATTAGCAATGTAATTAATTTTTCACAATATCTGTGGCAAAAAGTACGCATTATATTATTGTACTTAAAATTCATACGACGTTATACCTAATTTTTTGTTAAAAGAATATCATTACTGCATTTTATTTATTGGGGAAAATCTGTCGCGTCCGTAACTCGTACTATACGTCATAAAGTAAAGGCGACAAATATTTTTCATAATTCATAAGTCTACCAGCCAAAGGCAATCTTCGACCTCCATTTCCACATTCAAAGAAAATAACTTTTTCTCCAAACATCGCTGAATTTAGAATACTTCTACATACGTTAAAAAAACACTTCTGTTTTTTGTCACGTCCGTACCGGTTTTTATTTGCGTGTATCTTTGTACTAAGCTGTTTATCTTTCCCAAATTTTTTGCTGAATATAGCACTCTTCCAGTGCTTTGCAATAATTATAATATACATACGATCTTTCCATTTCTTTCTTTCTTTATTTTAAGCTTGGTTAAACGCGTACGAATGTCGCGTCCGTTACCCAGGATATGCCCATATGTAAAATAAATATATAATGTGAGCATACCACGCGCTTATCTCGACATTCATCCAGACTTGCTATCTTTTGGTGATTTTCAGCCGTCAGTGTTATCACTTGATCGCTTTTTATCAGTTGCACAGCAAAAAATAATTTATTTAATACAACAAAGTAAGCCAACAATGTGCACTGATTTATGAGCTTTCAACGTAGATTTTGCGATGAAGTGGAGTCTAATATGTCTGCAAACTATGTAATATATATTTTGCATTCTACAGCAAAACCAAAACACTGCATACGAGATACATATATGTATATGTTCGTAAGTATTTATGAAAATTTGGGACGCTAAATGGATAATAATTGGCCGAAATCTGTATAAATATAAATACCCAATTCGTGCATTGATTAGTTTAACACGATTGTAACAGTTACTTGCGGTTAAAGAAAAATTGATTGCCAGAAAAGAGTTTTACCGCTTCTTAATAAGTACAGTATATATAATATCTGGATGTTAGCATAATTGCAACGCAACTCACTACAAACTATTAACTAGCATCAGTTCAAACAAACGCATGTAATCGTAGAAATATTGCAAATCGATCAAGCGTTAAATGTGCGCTGAATACGTAATTTTCCACCACTCATCCAATAATACGTGACTCTACTCTCAGCCACAAGAAGTGGCAAGCATTTTCCCAAAACAATATCACAGCAACCATATATGTATGTATGCATGCATTTATGTCTAAATATACATTTGTATGTGTGTACTTATATATGTACTGAAGCACTAGCAATTACTACTCCTGAACGCAGTTTGGTAGCAGCATTTTAATTTTTCTACACTAATAGTAGCTTAACGAAAAGATACCAAATTTATAATGCATGTGGAGCAATTATAATTTTTTTTCTCTTCAAAACATTGGCGCTATAATTGTCAACTTTACACTGCCCCAAAAGTTGCTACCAGCTATTTGTTGTTGCTGCTGTTTTACTATCTTTTTTAGTTTTTGCGGTTATAAATAAAGCAACATGACGAGAATCAATGCGCTTGTTCATACATATGTATGTATGAATGTATGTATGTCTATACCATTCGTTGCCCAGCATCCACTCAGCCTGCGGACTTTAGTCATCAAAAATCAGTGCTTAAGCTGTCAATTGCTCCGCCACCCCCTTTTCGGTAAATGCGCACTTAACATGCTGGTGTGCCACCTGTTGGAATTTGTTACAACTACATACATACATATGTACACTTTGGTGCCGCATTCATTCGCTGTTGTTATTTTCGACATCTATGGAGTTTGCTTTACATTTCTTGCTTTTGCTTTTC
>JAPVRG010281383.1:4462-14671 GCA_029783565.1 Rhagoletis cerasi
TTCCTCAACTTTCAATTCTGTTGCCCAAACAATGGGGTTTTTCTCGTAACTCTTAATCTTTCTACCTCTTTCCATTATAATTCAAAATTTCTTTTAAACAATTTTTTTTTTCAAATTTTTATTGTCATAATATTTTATTTTATTTTATAAATATCTTAATTTGCTCTAATATTTCTTGCTTTTCTTTGTTAGAAGTTGCAAAATTTAGTGCTCTATATGCTTTTGCTATTTCTCTTTTTTTCTTAAACCTTTTTCCCCCTCGAGTTTGTTTTTTTCTTTTCAAAGTTGGGGGAATTCGTGATTCCTCCTGCTTATTTAGCTTGTTCCGTCGCCGATATTCTTCAATTGTTATCGGCTGTGGACCTTGCTTCAAAACTGTAGAGGTTTGAGGAACCTCTTATAGTGGCTCCTGGAGGATCTTGATCTTCTTGTTCTTTTTCCAATGCAAACTTTTCCCATTTATCAAAAATGGAGTCGAACTCCTCCTGGGCTATGTTTTGCATAGGAATTTTTTTTTTTTTTTTTTTTTGAACAAAATAAATTCTTATAATTTACCCTAAGCAGAAAAAATTTCTGCTACGTGGTGGGCGCCGTTGGACGCCGCAGAGAGCTAATTTTAATAAATACTTATGATAATGGTTCCTCCTCCTGCTGCTGCTGCTTGCTGTTGTTGTTGCTTTGGTTCCCATCGATTTCAGCGATTTCCTTCAGGATTTGCTCCGTAGCCAAATTTCCTTTGTTGTTGTGCTTTACTGCACTGCTAGCATTTCAGCAGTCTGCTTCCTTTTGGTTTAGCAGGCTGCTTATTAGCACCTAACAGGATCAGGCTGTTAGTATTTCAGCAGTCTGCTTCCTTTTGGTTTAGCAGGCTGCTTATTAGCACCTAACAGGATCAGGCCAGTCTGCTTCCCTTTTGTCAGCAGTCTGGCAGGATCGCCATATAGTAAAAACGCCCTGGTTGAAGGTTGGTCAGCAATTCATTCTTTATTCAAAAATATTATGCTTTTATACAATTTTTGGCTTATGTAAAGTCTTATTTACTAAAATTCTTATTTACTAAAATTCTTATGTGCTAGGTAAATATAGATATGTGAATGCATTCGAACTCTATTAGACGTTCAATGCGACGTCAGCATAAACACTCCAATCGAGCCCGTTACGCACATACATATCCAATAAACATAAAATGCATTGCCAGCAGAAACACTTCACATTGGTGTGTTTAGTTATTTGCTTACATTGTTACATATTTATATGGTTAGCGAGTATGAGCAAAGAATTTGTTGAAAAAGAAATTCAATTGATTTTGCCATACTAAAGCCCCAGGTGGTACAGGTAAAACCTTTCTGATAAATCTTCTATTGTCCTATGTGAGATCAACTGGACGTATCATCGGGAATAGCAGCAATTTTGCTTTAAGATGCAGAACTGCTCACTCCACATTTAAATTGCCATTAAATGTATATATGCAGCAGCACACTTTTTGCAACATTCAAAAAAATGGTCCGCTGGGAAAAGTTTTACAGGAAGCCGTATTTATAGTGTTTGATGAGTGCACTATGACTAACCGTGCTCATATGAAAGCAGTCGGCCGCACTTTAAGACATTTAAGAAGCTGTGATTAGATCTTTGGAGGCGTAACTTTTATTTTCGGAGGCAACTTTCGGCAGACCAATCGAGCGGACATCATCAAAGCATTCCTTAAAACAGCGGCTTTGTGGCATGATATTAAGAAGTTGCATTTGCGGAATAATATGTTAGCCCATCTTAGTAGGGTTGGTTCTGAGTTCCCTCAATCTGTGCTTTGTATTGGAAATGGAAGTATGCAAAATATCGACGGATACATCACTGTAGATTCCAGAATTATTAAAGTGCTGCACTCCCTAAACGATTTGATTTATGAAGTGTATCCAGAGTTTGAAGATATTTTAAGCAAACCATACAATTGGCTTTGCGAAAGAGCAATTGTCTCGCCAAGGAATGTTACTGTTGATGAGATCAATAGCATCGCAATGCGAAAAATTGGTGGAGAAATTAAAGAGTATGCTTCCATCGGCACAGTACTTAACCTTGAAGATTCCGTCCACTATCCTACTGAATTCTTAAATTGGGTACACACGGCTGGCTTATCGCCTCATAAACTAACTCTTACAAATGGGATTACAGTTATATTGTTACGTAATCTTCGACCATCCGCAATTTGAAGTGGCACACAACTGGTAGTCAAAAATTGCATAGCAATGTTATAGAATGCATTATTCTTACAGGATCAGCAGTCGGACAAACAGCGTATATTCCACATACATATACCTATGATTCCAATAGGCGAGCCATTTTAGTACACACGTCTTCAGTTTCCTGTAAAGGTTTCATTCGCTATTACAATTTACAAAGCTCAAGGCCAAACTTTTAACTTTGTGGGAATTAATTTGCGCTCAGAATGCTTGAATGAATGTCGATCGATTTTTGTCCCATTTGTTTTTACTGAGACAACGCTTGCCGTGAACATTTTGCGTGTTGTACTTCCACGAATTATGTGTTTGTTGTAAGTGAGCCAAAGTGGGCCAAAGTGAGCCACAGTTTTGTTTTTGTAAACAACGCGACGCAGCAGTGAATGAATGTCGATCGATTTTTGTCCCGTTCCTTTTCGACAAGTTCTGTGTTTGTTGTAAGTGAGCCAAAGTGAGCCACAGCGATGTTGTTGTGAGCCAACTGAGCCAATTGAGCTACTGGATGAGCATCCTTGCTTTTAACCACTACTTAACTAAAATATCTTCTCAGTCAGTAAATAATATTAATCTATATAGAAAACAGAAAAACTTGCGTTTCTTTAATAATTAGCACTTAAAAAACGCGTACAACGTCGCATCCGGGCAGCTAGTGAATATATAAATCCCGGGACTGATCCCGGGATTGTAGTAAAGAGATCCCGAAAATCCCGGGATCGAAAAAATTGAAAAAATTAACATCCCTACTCTGAATAACTTTTTCATAGACCACTTGTTGTTCTTGGACTAATTTTTGAATGCTTTTCCGAAAGTATTCTTTTAAAATGTTTTGGTCGCATTGGTATCGCAAATTACTTTCATAAATGTATTCAACATTTTGCTGATTTCTTTTTGGGGAAGGCATACCAAAGCTGCTTAGACCTTTTCGCTAATGCCGGAATGTGGTCCATAAGGACATGCAGTTTGATGGCTGGAAAAAACTTCTATAATAGAGAACATTTCTCTTAGATGTAGTGGTGACTGTTATATGGCAGCTTCTTTGAGAGTGTAGTTCCAATGCTCATCATTCTAAAAGATCAAGCTCTTGGCAAGCAGCTTGGAAAGAGGGACAAATAGTGCCATTCACCTTTCGGTCCCGGGTCCACTTCCCGGGAAAAAAGGCAAAAAGCTACCTACTTGCCAAATTTTAAGCAAATCGGACCATAAACACGATATTTTCGAATAGATCGGTCCCTAGTCCACTTCCCGGAAAAGAGGATCCTAAATGCTTATCTAGGTATATAGCTACCTACGTACCAAATTTTAAGCAAATCGGACCACAAATACGATTTTTTCGAATAGATCGATCCCTGGTCCACTTCCCGGAAAAAATTATCCTAAATGCTTTTCTAAGCAAAAAGCTACCTACGTACCCAATTTTAAGCAAATCGGACCATAATAATATTTTTTCGAATAGATCGGTACCTGGCCCACCTACCGGAAAAAAATTTTGGCCTAGAACATGGTGGTTGCTGAAAGGTATTTATGTACAAAGGGACTTCTCTTTATGTAATTAGGATAGGAGTATAGATTAGTATAGATGCCCGTCTGTATGTAAATACATACAGAAATCACCCAAAATAAATACAGTTCGCTTTAGAATCTATGGAAAACAAGAACTCTTCCGCTTATGTGCTTTCGTGTAATAAAACACAAACAATTATACCGCAAAACATACATATATTCAAGTGGACACTTGCAGATATTTCCAGCAATACGCCTTCTGTTTGTATAACAAACAGCAAGCAGGATTGCATAAAGGAGTAAGTAACAAGCAAAATAATAACTAATAAACATACTAACCTAGATATTCACAAGCGGATTAATAGCAAACCATTGCATATTTAATTTCTGGCCTCCCATCATTTGTACCGCGAAGCAATATATATAGTAATATATATACACACATTCGTTGATATAGACAAATAATTATACAAACGCTTACTAGCCGCTAGTCTGCGTCGCATCACACATAAACAAATATATGTACACTACCTACCCGTATGCGACGTTGTATGCATTTTTTAAATGCCAATTTTTTAAGAAATGTAACGAAGCATTTTTGCTGCCCCGACGCTTCTTCTATAATGCTGGGGTATACTCGCCGTGTCCAGGGTTCGTTACAATAAATTTGTAATTTCCGGGCTCCGGTAAATCGTACTTTATTTATAAATTCCTTATTAACTAAAAGAACATGTAACAAAATGTGTACCTGGTAACGCTTTCGATCGGTGGGTAACGGCCTGCGTGTCCCATTACCGACCGTTATGCCGTGTTGGCGTGACGTTCTGTCGACGCTAGTGACGATGCTCTGCTTGTACTAGTGGGTAGCGCTCTAGTTGGCGCTGCTCGGTTGACGCTGGCGGTTATCGCTTGGTGTTGCTGGTGCGCGGCTTTCTGCTGCCGCTGTTGACGTCGCTCTCTTAATGTAGCGCGTGGCGCTCTGCTGGCGCTGTTGAAGTTGCTCTGCTGGTACCGTTGGAGTCGCTCTCTCGATGGCGGCCGTGGTGCTGTGCTGGCGCAGTTGGCGTCGCTCTCTTGACGGCGACTGTTGCGCTCTCCTGGCGCTGTTAACGTCGCCCTCTGTTCGTGCCGGCGACGTCCCTCTGCTGACGGCAGGTGAGCGAGTGTCGCCCGTACGCGGCTTCACGGTTGACTGTGGCGAGTGGTGATCGAGTCCACCTTGGGCTCACTTCTTCTGATTGGTGATATCTTGTTCTGTCTTAGCCTAACAACAAGCAATCATCCTCCAGTCATAGAAGTTCAGCCACGACCGCAGCTCTGTGCTGACTCTCCGTTGAGCGGCCGTGTCGTCCCTTTTATAGGCCGCCTATGTGATGTTGCTCGTGTTAGTTATGCATGTATACATGTTGCTATGTTGCTTTGGTATCGTGTGGTGCGGTTTTTGCTGGTCTCTTGTGCTTTGGTGGTGGGTATTTGAGTGGGCCAAATTACCTAGGGTTATTTGGTGCTCACAGAAAAAACAATTTTTTTCTGTCTTCCACATTGTTTAGTATAATATTTACTTAATAAAAAGATGTTGTTAATTAAATAGTTAAAGCACTTCTCAACCAATTTTTTGAATTGCGATGCTATTAATCTCATCAACAGTAGCCGCTGTGGTGTAGTGGTAAGCAGTGCGCGCTTCCACTCCGCAGGCCTGGGTTCAAGCCCTGGTCAGAGCAGCGTCGAAAAAAAAATTTAGAAAAAAGGTTTTTTCTTAACAGCGGTCACCCCTCGGCAGGCAATGGCAAACCTCCGAGGGTACTTCTGCCATGAAAAAGCTTCTCACAAAAAATACAATCGCCGTTCGGAGTCGGCGTTAAACTGTAGGTCCCTCCCCTTTGTGTGACAACATCAAGGCGCACACCACAAATCGGAGAGAAGCTCGGCCAAACAGTAACATATGTGTAAGCGCCAGTCTATTATTATTATTAGTAACATTCCTTGGCGAGACAATTGCTCCCTCGCACAGCCATTTTTATGGTTTGCTTAAAATATTTTCAATATATGGATACACTTCGTATATCAAATCGTTTGGGGAGTACACCACTTCCAAATTCTGGAATCTCCAGTGACGTATCCATCGATATTTTGCATACTTACATTTCCAATACTAAGCACGGATTGAGGGAACTCCGAACCAACCCTACTAAAATGGGCTCTCATATTTGCCGCAAATGCAACTCATTAATATCATGTCATAAAGCCGCTGTTTTAAGGCATTCTTAGATGATGTCCGCTCGGGTACCTTTTGCTACGATTGATAAGGTCTGCCGAAAGTCCCCTCCGAAAAGAAAAGTTTCGCCTCCAAAAATCTTATCGCAGCTTCTTAAATCTCTTAAAGTGCGGTCGACTGCTTCCATATGAGCACGGTTAGTCATAGTGCACTCATCACACAGTATAAATACTGCTTCCTGTAAAACTTTTCCCAGCGGACCATTTTTTCGAATGCTGCAAAAAGTTTGCTCCTGCATACATATATTTAAAGGAAATTTGAATGTGAAGTGAGCAGTTCTACCACCTGAAAGCAAAGTTGCTGCTATTTCCGATGATGCTACAGCTACTGCAATACGTCCAGTTGATCTCACATATGTAATAAAATAGAAGATTCATCAGAAAAGTTTTACCTGTACCATCTGGTGCGTCAAAAGCTGCTTAGATCTTTTTCGCTAAGGGCGATAACCTTATCCTCAATTAGAACTAAGACTCTAATAAACATGCGATCACAAAATGGTAATCCAGGATTATTCAGTCGCTGACGTTAATTAAACAAAATGTCTTCGCAGAAGTATTGCCGGAATGCTGGCAAAAAACTATTATAACTATAAGATTTGGTGGTGACTGTAATAAGGCAGCTTCTTTGAGAGTGTCATTCCAATGCTCATAATTTTCTAAAAGACCAAGCTCTTGCCAAGCAAATTGGACAGTGGGACAAACAGTGCCATTCACCGTTCGGTCCCTGGTCCGCTTCTCGGGAAAAAAGGATTATGTGAAGGGGTTAGAATCAAAAGGATCTAAGTAGGTTTGACATTGTTTTGAGATAATTAAGGTTAAAGTTGATTACTTATTGTAAATTCTGGGTAAATTCATTTGAAACGTTTATTGCCCGGCCAATAGATGGCACTACAATGTCCGAAATGACTTGGATCTCTTTGTCACCAAATAACCACTATATTTAACAATACAAATATGGGTATAACTTATACTTTCTAAAAATGTCACTTAGACCCTTATGATTCTAACCCCTTCATATGATAATCTAGGAAAAAATCTAACCACGTACCAAATTTTAAGCAAATCGGACCACAAATACGATTTTTTCGAAAAGACCGGTCCCTGGTCCACTTCCCGAAAAAAAATATCCTTTATGGTAATCTAGGCAAAAAGCTACCTACGTACCAAATTTTAAGCAAATCAGACCATAATAACATTTTTTCGAATATATCGGTCCCTGGTCCACCTGCCGGAAAAGGTAATTTTTTTTTGGCCTAAATCGGCGATCGGCGTTTATCGCTATCTCGCGTCCTTCGCTAGTAAACATAGCTACTAAGGTGATTGACTCGGTTTTTTCATAAATTTTTGAGTGGTTTTTTTTTTAAATCATGATCTTTCGAATATCGAATAGACCGGTTTTTTTTACCTCCAAACCCGGTTTTTTTATTTAGATTGTAAAGTTATAGCTTTTGATCCATTATATTCTTATTGAAACCACAAAATGATTATCAATTGGCAGACTGAAAAAGTGAACAGCTTAATAGCTGAAGCACAACACCGGCGAACGGCAAATTTTTCGCCGCGAATGTTCGCCGTAAAAATTAAAACACTGACCAATATGAGAACGCGCACAACCAAAGCAAACGACAAAGTTCGCTCGACGACCGTTCGCGACGATAGATTTATTTATATCGCCGCGGTCAGCGGCAACGGCAAAAAAAAGACCATGGTAACCATACTTTAAAAGTTCTCGTAATTTCTGTTTAAAAGTAAAATAAAGTACCTTATATTTTTCTTTCAGAGATTAATTTCGTAAAACGTTAATTTAATAGTAGTAGTAATTTTTGGTAGTTCCACATTTTAAGCTTGTTCTTGCTGGTATTTTCCCTTTTTGTTGAAAAGCTTCCTCTCTGGAAATATGGTCACCTTGTATTTCCACTATGAAGTATAGAAATCAGCTGTTTTCGTGCCGCTCTAATTGTGTTTCAGTAAGCGAATTAGCTGGGCGAAAGTTGGACGTCGGCATCGCTCTGCTGGGCGAAATTTGCTAACAAATTATATGCGCATTGACAATCAGAAAAAACACGCGGTAACACCGTACACGTGATAGAAGTGAAACTTCTTAAAAATTCGAAAAAATTAAGAATAAGTGACAGAAATTAAATAGAGTCAATTAACTTTTTAATTGAGCCAACGTTTTTGGGTGTATGTATAAAAGGACCAGGTTGCATACTAGTAACTTGTTATGCTGACCTGGACCACGGCAAAAAATTCAAATATGCTTTGAACACAACCTCTTCGTGGTTCATCGGAAATTTTATTCGGTTGCCGAATGTGAACATTAGTAAAAGGAATTTGAAGAAAAAACTTTTTAAATCATGAATTTTAATAAATACTGAAATACTGGGTTTATGCAGAATATTATAATGTTATGTTCATGGTCCAAAAGGAGTAGTTGTGTAGGTGGTCCTATGTTATGCAGCATTGGACCAGAGGTGGTCAGGTCCAATGACATCGCAATGTTAATGTAACCATTTTTTTTCCTTTTATTTGGACCATTTTGGTTACTAGTGTTGGTTACAAGGAAGCGTAGTCCTGTACTAGTATTTAATCTAGTCCCAATTTTTGCAAGAAGCTGTTCCATTAGCTACAGTGACGGAGAAGTTGGTGCAATCGTACCTTTCTTTAATTTGAGAGTATATTCGGTAGAAGCACACCATTTTTGGTACATTTGGAACGTAGCAAAATAACCTTTCAAGAAATCTTATTTTTATTGAAATTTCAGCGCATTTTCTGGTGTGGGTAACTTGTCCAATAGCCTCTCTTTGTGAAGGGGCATATAAATGATACAAAAGGGTGATCAAAGTAACGTAACTGTAGTTGATTGCGCCAGATAGACAGAGAATATTTTTTTGTAAAACTTCAGATCGAAGAAATCGGAGTGATTCTCCTTTTCTAAAACGGTTTTGTCTCGCACTGTTCTGTCTTTTTATAGCCAGCTTTGCTTGATGTGAGTCTAAAACTTGATATGCTATCGAAGGGAGAGGTTATCCTCTGATTTGTTCAGCTATATATGTACATATGAACATACATATTTATTTTTTAGGAGCATTTAAGGTAACATGTTTCCGTGAATTGGGTACAATTGAAAATTTAATGTTCCATTCCTGGTGGTTATTTATTCACTACACAAACCTCGCTGATTGTTATTTATTCAATTACCCAGCACTAGTATTTAGTAAGGATCATAGAAAAAAAGATTGCACTATCGTGCGGGTGATAGCAACACGATAGCTAGCTTAAAACACGTACAAACACACAAGTTCTCACTAATGTGACATTTTCAGTTTTAAAAATTTCACTCTCCATTTTTGCGATACCGCCGCCTAAGAAGTTTCACTTCAAAAATCTAATACTGTGTCTAATAACTTATAAGTTTAACTAGCTGGCAATGGTTCCGCGTCAAAATATGCAAAAAAAAGTCATAATCTTAGTGTTTAGACTGAACTGTAGACCAACTTATTAGACAACATTTACTATTGGTCTCACCAAAGCCATTTAACTGAAAAATTATGATTCACAACTTCAGTCCATTTAAATATGAATTTACCAATATACGTATGCCTAAAGCTAAGTTTAGTAAAATATATTAAGTATTCTTGCAAATTTATAGTTTTACGGTAAAGTTGAACATTTTTAGTAGATCACCTTTTTTTAATTTTTGAAGTTAACTTCTTAGGCGGCGATATGAAGTTTTGATTGAGAGTAAAATTTATTTTTATTTTGTTCATAGATGATGCAACGGAAATTAAATTTGCGTAATAAATGATGCAACGGAAATTAAAT
The DNA here is from genome assembly GCA_029783565.1 of Rhagoletis cerasi. Lineage (NCBI taxonomy): Eukaryota > Metazoa > Arthropoda > Insecta > Diptera > Tephritidae > Rhagoletis > Rhagoletis cerasi. Next base: position 14,293 of record JAPVRG010281383.1, read on the forward strand.
TTTCGTAATAGAAGATGCAACGGAAATAGAAAATTGTAGCAGATTATTGTAGTAGTTGAAGGAGTGGTTTTAGCTGATTTTTTAAGTTGTATGCCTAGGCGCTCATAAAACAAGTAAGCAATAGTCTCATTCTCATTTGGTATTGTCATGCTTACAGAAATTCTGGTGTATATATATGTATAGCATGCATGTAACAACGTCTTGTGATTGGTTAATATTGTACGTCTTCTTGGGCAGATAGTGTACACATTCTCATTTGCGCTAGCAACCACCACATACACACACACAAGCAACAGCAACAAAAAGCGAACACGCGACGCTATCAGTGTTGCCGCGACGGCATGAATAATGTATCGTAAAAAAATAAAAATTGGACCAA
>JAPVRG010281384.1:0-10527 GCA_029783565.1 Rhagoletis cerasi
TACTTCTGAATGTCAAAATGATGTGTTTGTTGTAATATTATTTCGCCTTATTTACAACAAACACATTATTTTGACATTCAGATAAACCGCGGCGAAAATCCAAATTCGCCAGTAACACCACCTTGTATAAATTCGCCTTGATTGAGCTAAGGGCGTTGAAATTGGCGCTGTCACAACGTACATCACCTTTAATTATTGCATCATGTAGGTATTTATCATTTATTTTAAATTTTTTTAATTTTTTCATCAGAAAATAGACTTGGAAATGCATATGCTGGAAATAAGATGCCTGTTTTAGGGAATTTCATGCAGCTTCCGAATATATAATTCGATCTCTTCGCGCGACTTTGCAAATATATGAAAGTTTCGATTTTTAGCTTATTTTTTGGTACTTTTGCGTAATTTCGCGAAAAGAATATTTTGAACAATAGAAAAATCACCCCAAAAATTTGAAAAATTACTTTTAAAGTAAAGGGGAAAGCAGAAAACATAAATTCACACCGAAATTCCATCACATTTAATGGTTGAGCCCATATTGTTTGGGAGTTGAAGATACAACTTTTTCTAATGTAGATGTTGCTCGTACCAGGGACCGAACCCACGTCCTCCGGAGTTGTAGTACGCACCTCTAACCACCTACTTTTTTGTTTTTTGTTTTGGTTTTTTTATGGAGTACCTGAGGTCAATGAACTTACGCACGAAACCCCCCTACTCGAGACAAAAAATTGGTGTATCACACTTTAAAATCCGACTATAAATGCCGAAGATATGAAGAAAAATGTAATTGGGCGACCGCTAGGGTTGTCAAAAAAAAAATTATAATTTTTTTAAATGCTTTTCAAAAACCCTTCATATGAGGGGGTGTACGGCGAACTTTTTTTTCGATACTGCTGAACTAGTATATCCTCGTTAATTAGCTCTAAGTTTCACACTCACAACAAAATTTACACTAAGTAAGCCCCTTAACACCTTCCATAAAGGTTCCATGTGAGTGTTAACATAATACGCATTATTTTTGGCAAAAAAATGACTACTAATATTTTTGGTAACTTTTTGGTAATTATTCTCTAATTTTTTGGTAACATTTTCTCTAAGCTTGTGGCAACCGCGGCTGTATTAATAAAATTGTTTTGTAATTACGTTCCAGCTTAGAATTTTGATTTCATCCTCGGTCACAACGCTACCATCAACAATAGTAAAACCTCCAATGCCCGGCAAAACGAGACTTTTAAGAGCTTCACACCCTAGAGCCGTTGGATTCAACAAGCAAATTGTAGAGTTCTCAAGCAAACTCTGACCATGTTCTTTCGATAGACGGATAACATAATCATCGTCGGTAAAGTGCTTCATGCATGTGACGCTGGCATCCAAATCGAATGGCTTATCTTGCCCGCAGAATTCCACCCACTTTTTCGTCACGGCGTTGTTGCGAGGGAAGGAAAAAAGCTGAATTTTGAGGCACTTCCTTGACGGCTGTCGCAATTTAACAATCGGCACTTCATTTTATTAGATTTTACAATATCTTTAATTCAAAAATCACTCACAAATTGCAAATCAACACAGTTTTCACTGATTTTTCACTTGCAATTCAAATTTCTTCTTTGCCGCTTATTTGAAAACAAAGCTTTGTTTACTGAATTACGATCTGTCAAAACCGGCAAAACCAAAGTAGCGGTACCACTGACGGCGCCACCTCTGTTCTCTACACCGTGGTGGCCATGGGTGTATCCAAGCAGGGGCTCCCAAAATTATGTGGAAAAATTAAAAAAATGTTCTATTTGTTATACGAAAGGATGTTAATAGTACGGAAACTAGTTTAATATATCGCACACTAAATACAAAAGCGGCACAACTAAGAATTTTTCAAAATCGATTTTTCTCCATAAACCAATTCACAGAACACATCTTTAACTGACCCAGTAATTTCTTTGGCATCACTATCTTTTTTAACTGGAAAAGTACCGTTGTGTCTGTGTTTCTGTTTTTTGCGTCGCTTGCGCAGTATCAACTAAAGTGTACCATTTCAAGTTGTGTCGCTATTATTGCAATAAATGTTAAATTTTGAGGTGAATTATTTCGAATTGAGTCTCTTTACCTGAAAGAAGGAGGTACAGTCGTGTGTATTATTTGAGATAATACCTCTTGTCAAATGAAAAAATTGAACAGTAAAAATTCAAAATTATCCTTTATTTCCTCAATCAAAATATAAATTCAATAAAACTTCAGCAAGGATTTTTTCAAGAAGGTCTTCTTATTAATGGAAATCAATTTGACTATAATATTACAATCATTGCTACATAGACTGTTTTGCAACATAGATTGTTTTTGTCATTGACATTAATGCACATTCCGAAAGTGAAATAATGTAAAAGACATTAATACACATTTCGAAAGTGAAATAATGTCAGAATAATTGTGGAAATAATGTCATTGACATTAATACACAATTGTAAAGTGAATTAATGCCAGAAATGTTAAAAATCCTGCAAACTTTACGGTGACGGTCAGCTGTGCTTAACATGACATTAACACACCTTCATTTTGTGAATTCCGATTAAGGGGTTTTAGATTTGCGTGCTCTTTTCTCAGCATCTTCTCTGGGTTGTTTGTTCTTTTCTCTAAATGTTGACCTATGGCCCGGCAGAAGTGGAACATTTTCTGCCCTTGTTAGTGCGTAAGGGTGCCTGTTGTCCAGCAGATGTTGATAGGTGTTTTGTAATAATTATACTTTATGAATAAATTTGTATGTTATAATGGAAGCGAATTGTAAAATTTTATTAAAATTAATAAAATAAATTGCGATTAAGTTAGGGATGTAGAGCAGGTCGCCTCCGCGTGGTGCATCCTGGGTAACACTAATTGACCGGCGGCCTCCACGGCCTTCAACCTGAACGGCACTGACCATGGCTTCATAAATTGACTACGATTTGGAAAATGTTTTGTATTTGTTGATCCCTGAGCTGGCGGTTGCGGCATTATGCCACTCGAATATGCTGGGGTGACACGCGGCAGAAAGGGCTAATGTCGTGACTGTCTCCGTCCCTTTAAAAACCTGGCAGGCCTCAGAGTACGTTCCAATTCCCATCGCCGTTAAGTCGGTGGTGTGGGTACAGTTGAGATGACTCCCGTTTTGCGACGGTCGGCTCTGAACTCGTGACCCCTTAAGGGCACGTGTCAACCCTCGCCATAGTCTCGCAAGAGGTAGCTATGGGACCATTAAAGGCAACTACACAGTCGGGGTTTGGATAGCGGCTCTGAGTGGGGACCCATATAAAATGAACAATAATAACAAAAAAGACAAAAAAAAACGAATGAAACTTCGAGCGGTGGAGGGTCGTCGGAGCCGACGCCCAAAGCCCGCTCTGCCCTGGGTGGGATTTTCAACCCGGTGGGGACAAATTCGTCCCCCAATAGCGGCAACAGCACGGCCTGCACGGGCACTATCACCGGTGCTGGAGGTGAGTCGAAACCGACTCCTCTGGCACGGGGCCGAAATCGCTCCCTTAGAAACACCAAATTTGTGGAGCAGTTGCTAGCTGCAAGCCATTTTCGGAATCGCAAGGGAGGCTAGGGGTCTGGTTCTAGGCGGAATCGCCAGCACCAGCAGTGGCCTCTCGTCCCAGCTGATGGGAGCTTCGAGGATCCCCGGCTAGGGGACTCAAGGCAGGCCTAAACGGCGCGCTACCAAAAATTTGGAGCGCTACCGAACCCTCCACACCGAACCCTTCACACCAGGGGAAATTAAGGAAATCTTTCGGTACTGCAATTCCACCTTACCGACGTAGGACTAGAGGGTTATCCGGCTCGAGGGCCGAGAAACCATATCGGCAAGTGCTGATCCTGCAAACTGCAGAGCCCCTCAGTCCTCTCAGTGATACCAAGGGGCCATAAACTATTGCTTCGAGAGGGTGGTCCTGAGGGTCTTCCCGACTGGTGCCAGAGCTGATAACCAACAACCTCCGGGAGCGACGGAAGGTGGTCGAGAGGAAGGCGACCCCATGAATATGGAGGTTGACTCGGCATTATCGGATGCCGGGAGCACTGGAGGCAGCTCCTTGGCTGGGGAATCTGTTTTCAGTCTTGAGAGGCTGTTCGATACGGCCGAGGATGAGAGCGCGGAACTAGCGCTCATGGAAAACATCTTGGAGGATGAAGATCCTACAGATCAATCTCCATCACTCTAAGGCGGCTTCCGCCAATCTTCTGCAGGTAGAATTAGAGCCTGCATGCTCATTAGAACGGAACTAAAGGTTTTTCTTTTATCCAATTTCAGCAATGGAGATACAGCAACGAACAGGCTAGAGGGTGTGGCTGGAGGACTCTGGCTGATCTCGGCATACATGCCGCACGACGATGCAGAGGATCGCTTTAGCCCAAGTCAAGCGAAGGATGGCCGTCGCCAGCATAGGGTCCAACGCAAACTCGCGGCACACCTTGTGGGGTAGTTCGGACACAAACTCTAGAGGTGGGTCACTTTTTGAATTTATAGTAAGTGAAGACTAATATATATGCAACAAGAGACTGCCCCCACGTTCGTAAGTGCAGCCAGGGAGGAGGCCCTTGACCTCGCCCTGGCTTCCTGGCTAATTTAGTAACTCGGATCGCGGACTGGAGAGTCCTCAGTGACCACGCTTTTTCCGATCACAGGTACATTAAATTTGTATTGGACGAAACGCGTCCTCCTAGCACATCCTACAAGAATCTGAGGGCTACGAATTGGGAGATATATCGCAGAAATCTTCACCTGGCTCTCCCCGATGCGCCGAATAAGAACTCGGAGATCTCCAAGGACGCATTGAAGGAGTTAGTCGAAGGTTTTAGCACGACATGCAGGAAGACTCTTGAGAACGCGTGTCCACTAAGATTTCGGAAGGGTAGAGGGAAACCACCCTGGTGGACGACTGATCTCTCCGATTTAAGGTTGTCGAGCAGACGAATCTTTAATAGGTTCCGTATAAGAGACTTTATAAAGTTGGACTGGTCCGAAATTAGGAAAGCGAAAAGGGAATCATGGAAAGTTTTCTGCGAAAGCGTAGAAGGCTGCCATGAATCATCCAGCTTTAGACGCAGAGAGGCAGGAAATCGGACAATGAGCAGTGAGGAGTCACATAAAGCTTCTCCTTGATGCTCATTTTCCTTGCAACCCTTCCCCGGGAGAAATCTCTATTTGGGCAACCCGCGGGGGTTGCACCTCCCTCTTCGACCTTCTGGACGATCAAATCCTTAAAGTCGCCAGGGACCGAGGGTTTTATACCTGCGCAGCTGCAAAAGGCTCTGGAGGTTTCGTGCAATTGGCTGGCTCCTATCTATGTGAACTACGTGAGGACCGGGTACATCCCCGAGACTTGGAGGGTAGTCAGGGTTGCGTTCATCCCGAAGGCCGAAAAGGACTCATGTCTCCCCTGGGGATTTCAGGCCTATCAGCCTCTCCTCGTTTTTGCTTAAAACGCTGGAGAGACTGATAGATCTGCACATAAGAAACGGGATTCCTTGTGACCGTCTTTCGAGATCTCAAGATGCTTATTGCAAGGGAATGTCGGTGGATACCGCCTTACACACATTAGTAAAGAGTATATAGGAAGCCCTCACTCATAAAGAATATGCAGTAGGGGCCTTCCCCGATATCGAGGAGGCCTTTAACAACGTCATTCCGGAGGCGATAGTGAGGTCTCTTCATAAGCAGGGGGTTGAAAACAACCTAACAAGGCTCATTTACGGCCTGCTTCGGGACAGAACTGTCGTAGCGGAGTGTGGGGCGCCTGCGCTCAGCGTAGAGTCAACAGGGGTACTCCGCAAGGTGGCGTTCTATCGCCCCTGCTCTGGATCGCGGTCGTAAACGACCTGCTTGAGAAACTGGAAAGAGTGGGCTGTCGGGTGATCACCTATGCAGACGATGTGACACTTTTGGTTAAGGGACAATTTATGGATACCCTTTTTGATTTGATTCAAGGTTACCTGAATCAGGTAACTAGGTGGGCGCAAGAATAGAAGAATATCCACTGATTCCTTTTGTATCTGCTGCCAAGAGGAATATCAGCACTTTTTATTAGACTGTCCAGCCTTCGCGAGGCTAAGACGGAAACATTTTGGCTCGCACTTCTTAACTAACCTTAACCTCTCAGGCATCGAAATTTGCCGCATTCGAAATTTCGCAATCAGCTCGCGGTGTTTCGTCGACTAGTTGAATGGTATCCGTTCAGTTTTTTTCGTGATATCACAAAGGACAATATCTTAATTGTCCAAGTGTGTCCCATGACTGGGGCAGCCACCTTAACCTAACCTAACCTAGTACCATCATTAGTTTTCAAGTTGGCATTGTTTTTTGTTCTATTCTCATACGGAAAATTCAACCTTTTTACAAGGCCCGGGGTAACATTTTCATAATGTTGCCATATATTGAAGCAACATTTTCATTGAGGGAAATGAACGCTATAAGTCTAAAAAACAAAATTTACTTTTCTAATATTACGTAAAAAAATTCCAAAGTGAATTAATGTCAATTGACATTATTTTACTTTCGGAATGTGTATTAATGTCATTGACATTAATTCCATTGACATTATTTCACGTCACCAAGATTTATTCACATGGAGTTTGCGATAATGCTGACTATGAAGAAAAAAATGCTTTGGGGATGTTCGTGTGACACAATTTTGAGAACAAGTAAATAATACGCACCGTTTCGCTGGAAAAAAAACTAAAAATAGGAGTCAATAGAGCGAGATATCGAAGGTCAAAGATCGAAATTTGCTTTTTGAAATACCGTAATATCTTTGAAACTAGCGAAGAGTTTTTAAAAGTAAATATACAGTTTTAAGGGAAATTAAAACACTTTTTTTCTGGCATTCCTTGTACCTTGGGTTTCAAATTTCTCTTAAAAATTGATTTTTATAAAAAAATATATGAAAAAATTCCCTTTAAACAGTTTTTTCATCAAAAGTAGCCTTATCAGGATACTTCTAACATACTCTTTGAATAAAAAAAAATGTATTTCCTTTTCTTTTGATGTGCATATGTATGTATATACCCACGTTTTCGGCGGAAATAAATTTTATATAAACCCCCCCCATTGCCTTTTTCACACGTAAGCAAAATCAAAACCAACACGTATTTTTAAACAAAAATAATAATAATAATAATTTGGCGCTTACACATATGTTAGTGTTTGGCCGAGCTTCTCCTCCGATTTGTGGCGTGCGCCTTGATGTTGTCACACAAAGGGGAGGACCTACAGTTTTAAGCCGACTCCGAACGGCGATTGTATTTTTGTGAGAAGCTTTTTCATGGCAGAAGTACCCTCGGAGGTTTGCCATTGCCTGCCGAGGGGTGACCGCTGTTAATAAAAAACCTTTTTTCTAAACTTTTTTTGCGACGTTGACCAGGGCTTGAACCCAGGCCTGCGGAGGGGAAGCGCGCACTGCTTACCACTACACCACAGCGTATTTTTAAACATGGCTTACATATTTCGTTAAAAAGCTAAGAAGATGGATGATAGGCTTACAAGTGTTATCAGTTTAATAGCTTCACGTTAAGTTTAAGATATTGTAAGCAGTTTTATAACAAATAGGAAAAGGAGTTGAATATATTGAAACGATAATCAATCCATGCATCGCCATGCGCAAATTTTGATGTTTTCATTCATATTTTAAGTATATCCAAAATAAATTATTATCCTAAATGAGCTACATTTCACTACTTAATGCCCGAATATCTGTTAAATATGCGTGCTAATTTCGAAAAGCTGGGTACAGTAGCAGAGAACTTATATGAAAGTGTAGGTGCAAATTATAAGCCTGTTCCAGGTACTTCAGGATGTGGAGGTTTTATAGAATTTACAGGAAAAAAACGGACTCGGGCTCTCTAAGCGGTGGCCATGGAGGCCATGAAGGAAATTTTCGGGCTATATTACGATCGGTGAACCTTAGCAGTAATGACTTAGAAACTAGTTTGACAACAAATCCAAAACGAAATTATAGAAAGTTGTCACAAAATGGGCGATGGGTTTGCTGTCCTTGCGGACGAAACTGCCGACATAGCAGGTTTCATAAGTTTTCTTTTTTCAAATTTAAATTTTTTTAATTTTCGTTTTTAGGTATCGAAAAACTATCCCTTTGCGCAAGATATGTTACGCCCGAACCATATGTAATTAAGGAAGAGTTACTTGAATTTATCCTAATTAAACAGGCAACTGGTAAATGTTTGGCGGAAGAAATCATAAGCAGCTTAAATAGAATAGGTGTTGATTGCGAAAAAATTCTCGGGCAGGGCTACGACGGTGCAGCAAGCATGAGTGGCCACCTGCAAGGTGCACACGCTCACATATCGCATATATTCCCGCTGGATACATATGTGCATTGTGCTGCACATTCCTTAAATTTAGCTATGTCAAGAACTTGCGATATTAGTTATGTCCGTAATGCGTTGGGCACCTTAAAAGCAGTGTTTAATTTTTTTAACACACCAAAGCGGCAGATATTACTGCAAGAATCATTAGAGAAATATTCTTGCCCGATTTTGAAAAAAAAATATTGAAAAGTGTGTGTCCTACTAGATGGCTACAACGTTGTGAAGCAGTAGTCACTTACATTGAAATGCAGAATGCCGTAATAGATGCATTAGAGGTCGCAATTGAGTTAAAAGATCCAGCAGTTTCATCATCAGCTTTTCAGCTGCTGCGAACGATCAAAACATTAGAATTTCAAACATCGGTTCAAGTAAGCGCCATTGTTTTATCGATCACCATGATACTGAGCAAAAAACTTCAAGAACAAGAAATTGATTTGAGCGCTGCTTTGAGTTTGTGTGTTGCAGTAAGAGACGAATTGAAAATGAAGCGTGAAAATGCTGAGGAAGTTTTCAATAAACTATTTAAAGAAGTGGAAAAATTTTGTTTTAAGCCCAGTATGCAGCTCACAAGAAAAGCAAAAACTCCATATAAAATGAAGTACAAGAAACTGCTAAGAAATATTCCTGTGTAAAATTTTCTTGCAGTACGCAGTTCTTGAGAAATTTGCTACGCTTTCTGCTACGGGTTTCTAAAGTTTTTTGTGAAAAAGAGCACAAGGCAACCCATGCTTGCAACAGAAATATATGCCCGTTCCATTATTTCTTGAGGAAAGATTGACACAACAGGCTGGTGAAGTATCAGATGTCAAAATTCCTTGGACACACGAAATAATGGCAATTTTTTCTTGACCGTTTTCTTAAGAACTGCATACGAAACGAAGTAACCATCGTACAAATATAGATTATTTTCGCATAAATTTATTTATTCCCTTCTTGGACGCTGCTCTTCAAAACTTAGAATATCACTTTTTGAATCATAATGACCTCTTATCATCCTTTAACGTACTCTTCCTAAACATACAAAGTGATGAATGCGCAAAGTTTTTCATTGGAGAATATGCTGATTTGTTGCCCTGTCGAGGAAACATAATGATCGGACTGGCCGAAATAAGTGTATGGCAAACATTTTTACATAACAAAAATTTTGGATCTGCTTAATGTAACGCTAAAAGCAAAAATATATGTTTTTCAAAAACTAAATTTTTTTGAAGTGTAAACTTCTTTAGCCGCATGCATTCGAGAAAAAATGAAACGAAAAATTATCCAACACCCATATGAATGTTGTGTGTTTATGTTGTTGTTAAACGAGCAAAGCTTGTAAGGCCGCTTTACAGTAGCATCGCAAATATGTATGCATGTGTATATGCCATTATACATATCTACGTACTGTACAAACCAAAGTTTAACTATAAAAGTTTGTGTGGTATGTGCGTTTATATATGTATGTATGTACGTGCATATGTAAATATGTAAATAGAATTCAAAAGAAGCGTTGGAAGATGAAGTCGCATACTTATGTGATGCAAATGCTTGGTTTTCATTAGGTCAAAATCACTGACATCAAAAACTGCCTCAAGTGACAGCTCGTCTTTTGGTGTCAAATGTGTTTTCATTACATCCTATAAATTTACACAAAGTCGGTATTGCAGTGCCGGTCAAAGATTGCTGTCAAATTTTGTGGTCAGTTGATTGACATACCGTTTTCATTGCTTTTGGCAAATGCGAAATCAGCTGATCTGCTCAATCAAAATATCTTGCAATTTGTAAAAAGTGTAAATATAATTTATAAGTTCAGCAATGTTAAAAAGAAAACAAATTGCAATAACTAGTGCGGTATTTTGCTTAATAAGGACACTTAAGGTCTGGAAAAAGAAAAGAACCCAAAGGAGGAAGAGAAAGCAATGGTGGATTAGACCAGGGCTGAGAGAAAGGGCCACCTGTGGATTTTATGCCACACTGCGGTCTAAGCTGGTTTTACAAGATCCAAAGTGGTTCAAGAATTTTTTGAGGATGACTCTGGAGGATTTTGATTTTCTTGTGAAGCGCCTTTCCCCATATATTTCGAAAAAAAACACCAGTTTTAGGGAATCAATCTCTGTCGGTGAAAGATTGGCAGTAACTTTACGCTACTTGGCAACAGGCGATAGCTTTTCCAGCCTAATGACTGTTTTCCTAATGGGG
>JAPVRG010281464.1:11063-22571 GCA_029783565.1 Rhagoletis cerasi
TTATTTAAATAAAGGAGAAAACTACCTTTAATCTGATATATAAGCAAATATGATGTATGAATATGCCTATCATAAGAAAGGACGTTTAATCACCTTTAAAACGATATTGATTTTTTTAAATCAGTTCTAAAGTTTTTGAAATATAAGGTTTTTAATTTTTCGAAGATCTGACTTTTGATCACTTATAACACCTATAATACCCGTTTGCACAAAAAAAGTTATAATCCATTTAAATAGGAGAAAAAAGTGGACCAAATCCATATTTTTACTTTTTTAGTTATTTACCTACAATAATTAAAAAGAATTTTTTACCAAAGGCCAATTTCAAGCTTCGACGGCCCACATCTCGATTTCGGAGGCTAACTTCGAAAAACGGAAAAATCACTTTCTTACTTATGACTCAATCTCTTATAAAAAGTTGGATTGGTCCAATACCCAGCCGAATGCTGTACAGTGTTATTATAGATACTTCTTAATATGTATATAAATTTTTGGCTATTACTTTTTTGGCAAGTTAAATATTTACAAAAATATTGACGCGGAAACGATTGCAACAGAAGCTTTAAATGAGTGTCAAAGTCAACTTTTCCCAAACATTTTTTATTTATCAATAATTTATGCAACATTGCCTGTCACTACGTGTACTGCAGAACGTTCTTTTTCGGCTTTGAAACGTCTGAAACCTTCTTGTGGAACTCGACCGGAGAAGAAACACTGAATGGCTTAGCCCTAATGAGTGTTCACCGCAGATTTGATCTGGACTCTGAAGAAGTGCTTAATGACTTTGACGCAAAAAAATCAAGACGTCTTGATTTTGTGTTAGAATAAGTTTAAATGAATTTGGTTAGTAGTATGTATTGGAGCAATAGCTTTAAGTTTACTTTTATTTTTTGTTGTTTGTGTGAAATATTTTATTTTTATCAGTATTTTTCTTTTAATCCAGCTAAGTTGAAATAAAAGTGAAAATAAAAAAATATTTTGTCATAACCCCTCCCCCCAAGGCTGATCATACTTTAAACTGCTATCAAATTATAACTTAAGAAAGTTTTATTACATGGCAGTTGAGAAGTGCATGTGCAAAAATTTCATAAATATAATGAAGGCAATATGTGCACTTGGAGCATTACATACCATGCATTTAGGCGCTTAGTGTTAGCAATCGCGCCTAAACAGTATGAAATTTTGCGCACAGATATGTAGGTTATGACCTGGATTGAAAAATATGAGATAAACTAGCAAATACCCGACGTGCTGCGCTGCGCCCTAAAAGTATTTTTGTATTGTTACTCCCTCTCCCTACATCCAAAACTCTTACTTAATATTGTTTTGAAAGTATTTGGAATTTAGGCAGTCCTTTTCCAACAAATTAAAAACAAATTTTACTTCAGCTTTTTACCGAAGGTAAATATATGGCAAATATTGAATTAGTACAATACACCTTTTGAAGAAAATGCGCGATATGTAGACTCGACTCAGATTGTTAATTGAATTTCCAGAAAAAAGACGATACTTTGCCTTCCTCTATATACCTTGTATAATGCAGTGTGAGGGAGTAACAACACAAAAATACTTTTAAGGCTCAGCGAAGCACGCCAGGTATTTGCTAGTATATGTATAAAAGCCCTAAAGAAGCAACGGTTCAGTATCAACCACATGTTCATCATCAACGCACGGGCATGTTGTCATTTACATTCGTACATATGCATTAGCGTGGGCCAAAAATCCGCTTTTTTAGAATTTTTATTGCTTATAGCAAAAATATGGTTCATTATGCTCTAAAAATAATCTGTGCGAAAGATTAAAATTTTTGGTCAATATCTTAGGCTCATCCAAGCCCATCAAAGTTCAATTTATTCATAAGCCAAGCATTTTTTCAAGCAACAGAAATAATGAAAAATTTTTCTTCTGATTTTTCTTGAGAGCCGCAAACAGCCCTTTAGTTCCTAAGCGGGTATACTTGCGCTGAATTAGAATATATTAATTATTGATATTAACATCAGCTGTGTCTAATTTTTTCCAATATATTAAAGCTTAGAATTAAATTTGCGATCGAAGTAAGCTAAGAACAACTTTTTTTGAACGTATTGCACTTTGATGGACTTGGGCGAGCCTGAGATAATGACCGAAAATTTTCATCTTTCGCACAGATTATTTTTAGAGCATAAAGAACCATATTTTTGCTATTAGGAATACAAATTCTAAAAAAGCGGATTTTCGGCACACGCTAATATGTATGTATGGTTACACGTACGTTTATGAATAGCAATACATATTCATTACACATGTGATTTCTAACTGTATAAGCATAAAATGTGCCCCAGGACCATTTTATGCATGCTACAAAGGGCTACACATTAAAAAAAATTGAAAGGGAATTCATTTGTGCATAATTTTGAATACTACATATGAAAAAAGTATGTATAAATTGATATGCTTACGTATGAAAACTGTATACACTCATGAACAAAAGAATAGGTGCAAAATTCAAAATGGTATTACTGGTCACTTATGTTTGTTTATTTTTAACTAGCTTTTGCCTTCCAAGAATCAAGTGTCTATATTTTTGTTTTTACAGAGACAGTTGAGAATCAAATATCAAGACTTGCAATGGATAGGTAAAAAGCATTTATTTTTGTTCAAAACGGAACCATAAAAACTAAAGATTTTTTTTTGCAAACTGTTTTTGGTCTTCCCCTTTGCATACCTTACAAAATGCACTTATTCCTGAAGTTACCTAATAGTTATAAATATATTTATCTTTTAATTTTAAATGGAAGAACTTTTTTGTAGACAGTCTACTAACATACACATTCAATTGTAATCATTTAAAAGCGATAAACAAACTTATTCCAGTTTCAGTTTCAGAAAACAGTTTCTTTTTGCTCTGTTCTCTTACACTGAGTTTGACAATCCCTACGCTTAAAGGAAAAGCAAAATGCGCTGAGTGTGTGAACTTTCAATACAATTCAACATACTGAAAATAAGCCAAAAACATAGGAGATTTTCTCATTTTTCATTTTTAGCATATTTATGTATGAAATAGCTAAAACTGGAGCTCCATAAATTGCTAAAACTCCATAGCATACGTACATATATAGCAGAAATAACATGTTTTCTAGCGGTAAAATGGAATCTATATTTTCAGTTGGACCTCTAGCAATATGCACATCGGTGAAAACTGCATTTAATTCCATACATTAGTTTTTGTGTGATGTGCTTACAAACAGCCAAACCAAAACTTAAAAATTGTTGATTTGGCTTCTGTTGCTCTAATAAAGACCCCTTATTAATTCTTCTTTAAGTACAGATATCAGCCTGCTACAATTTTATTATTCTCAAATACTTTCGTTTGGTACACATATGGCAATATTTAGCTTATCTTACCAATTTAACTGAATTAAATTTTTCAAATGGGTGGCAACCCGCTTCAAAAATATTTTCAGCAGCAAAATTTCTTAAACCCCTTTAGTTTGATACTAGTATTGTAATATTTAATTTATCTTATCAGATTAATAATTGCATGAAATTATTCAAACAGGTGGCAACCCTCGTCAAAATTTTTTTTGGCACCCAACTTTCCTAAACCCCTTTTGATACCCATATTGTTATATTCCATTTATTTTATCAATTTAATAACACTGATTTACAGCAAAATGTACACTGGATGCCATTACCCAATTCCTATGTAGAAATGCTCACTGATTCCGAAAATCGGATAATTTTTTTATTCTATGGCTAAGTTTTCGAGATATTTGCAATTTACCGTTATTCAGCTAAAGAGAAGAAGTGGTTCCACTTAATCACGTATAACTTAGGAACTAATTTAACAATCTTAATATGAAATGTAGATAATTAAAGCTAACGAGATTCCCCATAAATGGTACGTACATCACTATTACATAGGCCCAGTAGCTTCTGAGAAATTAATTAATCATTCCAGATATTTAGTTTTTTTTTTTTATCAAAAAATGAAGAAAATTCAAACCTTAACTCGAGAAAAATAAAAGAGAAAAAAATTTTTTTATAAATTTTTGTCTTGTATATTAAAGTTTGTTCCAGCGAAGAAAATCGAAGGCTAAATAGAAAAGCTGTGAACGGAGAAATGAAAACGCGCAATGATTTTTTCGTGTGAAATATGTACAGAAATGAAGGTTACTCATACGCCATGTAGCGTACGTTGCGTATGAGCAACCTTTTTTCTGCTCATATTTCATACAAAAAAAACATTGCGCATTTTAATTTACCCATTCACTACTTTTTGATTTATCCATCGATTTTCTTTATTATAAGCTCGATTTTTTCGCAAAAGAACAAGCTTTGATATACAGGACAAAAATTTACAAAAAAAATAGTTTTCTCTTGTATTTTTCTCGTGTTAAAGTTCGAATTCTATTCATTTTTTCATAAAAAAAAACTAAATATCTGGAATGATTAATTAGTTTCTCAGAAACTACTAGGCCTATGGAATTGTGATATACATCCCGTTTATGGGGAATCTTGTTAGCTTTAATTATTTATATTTCATATTAAGATTGTTAACTTAGTTCCTAAGTTATACGTGATTAAGTGGAACCACTTCTTCTTTTTAGCTGAATAACGGTAAATTGCAAACATCTCGAAAATGTATCGATAGAAAAAGAAATTAACTAAATTTTCGGAATCAGCGAGCGGTTCTACACAGCAATTAATTAGTCGCATCTGGTGAACAGAAAAAAAACACAAATTTGTGATCCAGTGTAATTGAGTACAATTTTTCAAACTGTTATGAAGCCTTTTTAGCATATTTGGCAAACTTCATTATCTTGAAATTAAAAGCACATTTATAATCTTTGTCGGCGAATAGAATAGAACCAAATCGGCATGCGTGAGACAACCATGCCTTACTAGGTTTCCGATATAGTATTGAATTGAAAAAAAAGGAACTTTTGGGGAATTACTTTACCACTTTAATATGCGAGAAATCTACACTTTTATACATATTTATATGCCCGTAGATATTTCTTCAGGAATATGTAGGTGTATGTATGTACATTTGTAAGAGACTTCTAGACAAACGTGATTACGTAAGTAAGAGTAGTCAAAATGCTCGAAAAATCTATACAATAAATTCCAATGATGTTAAACTTATCCGCTTCTCGCCATCTTGCATATGGGCTGAAATTTAAGTAGACGTAGGGAGCCTCAGGTTACAATCCTGTAGGTGCAGGTGCTCGGTCTAACAGCTCCAGTACTGTGACAACTTCCTCCTAGTCATTACCAAATTATGACCATCGCTTGATATCAGGAACCGACAGAAAAGAGGTCCGCAAACAGTTCTTTATCCGTTTGGTGAAATTATATCGCGATACAAACTTTTTTTTAATTTTTTTTTTAAGATTTTTACGGAAAGACAAAAATTGTAATCCGTTTTACTTTTAGCGGAATTTAGCTGTTCCTTTTCGACTGGCATTGAAGACGTGATCCAAGGGAGCTCTCACTGTGCCCTTCAGGCTTTATATAGGCAGAAAAAAGGTGGCGTGATGTAAAAAGGAGATAGTTAGACATAAATTACAAATGTGTATCTACAGCTGTCACCGTGTATGTTTTTTTATAGCAAATGGTTTGCGCAAACATTTCGTTATGCTTGAAATTCTTTAATGTCTTTGGTATGATACCAAGCGACCTTGCCACTTTTTATGTCTTTTAATTGATACATATTATTGGCTTTAGTGGCAAGAACCGAGGATTTGATAAAAACGGGTGCTATATTCCATATAAAAATAATTTTTTTGATACGCTCTGTGAAGTTCAGAATGAAATCGTTTTCAACGAAAAATTTAAACTGGAAATTTTCGGGAAAAACAGCCGAAAACGTATCCATTCCACAACCACTTTTGGTACTTTTGTGTACATACGTTTCGGATGCACACATTAGTGGGAGAATGGATCCGAAAAACGACCGAAAAACGAATGATACATCTGGTTTTTATACGAAATTGTTCCCATTTTCGGATACGTTTCCGGAAATTTTGCTGGCTGGGTATGTACATATACAAGTATATGAAAATAAGTTTGTTATTATGAATGTGTCTATTCTATTTACATGTACAATGTGTATGCTATATTGCCTGTGGGAATATGGCCGTACTGATACTCAGCTGAATTATGCGGAGTACGCCATTTCCGTAAAATAAGCAAATATCAGATAATTTCTTATACAATTGCATTCCAAACATGTATGCATATAAAATTCACTAGGCATACCCACACTATATGTATTTAGTACTAGACATACATACATATGTAGGTGTTTATGTCTGTAGATATACCCTGCAAAATGCGACGAGTCCGTGATGTGTCTGGGATTAGTCGAAAAGGAACATGCGACTAAAACAACTTTGCATCCCTTTGCATCCCTTTGTATGGACTGAACTGTTCTCTTATGCTCGAGCATGTCCTATGAAGAAAAAAGCACCTAGTCGCTTTTAAAAAATAAAAATAAAAATTTGCGCCAGCTGCGATTCGAACCAGGGTGCTAGGTATTGCTAAGCGTGTACTCTCTTTATATGCCTACGCCACACATAAAATTTCATTGACCAACTGCATAGATATCATTATATGGTGAATTGTACCCGTTAGGGATGAGTCGAGACTAATTGATCTCCAATAATACCCTATTCATACTACTTGTGACTAATTGATGCCCAATTGTACCCGATTGAGACTAAGCCGGGAATACTCTCTTTATAGATTTGTCGCACAATTTTTTGCAGGGTACATATATGTACATGTGTACATGCTATGGCTGCAGGTCATAAGTTGAGCCGAAATTAATTAGCATTCACAGTAATGTTTAACAACAATACAAACCCAAAATTTTAACTTGTGTATTTCTGTATATTTGTAAGAATTTATAGGCAGATACATATGATACATATGACACACACATCTACGTAAGTATGTATAATATTCCTATTTTATGTAGTCACATATGTTTGTCCGGTTGCAGTTAATTATAAATATGTTCGTGATTAAATCATAAAATTCAGTTAAATATGTTAAGTGAAATTCCCCGCTAAACATATCTGTAGAACATTTTAACTCTTCGAATGCGATTTTTAATGAAACTTTCATAACATTAGTCGCTAAGTTTTACTATATGATTCTAAAGACAAGAAATAGGTTTCAAATTGATTTATACATTACTTGCTTTTGCAACTTTATGCTATCAAATTTTACAGCTGCACCTCAATCTGTTATATATACTTAATGCTATGGAATTATGCTGATCATTTTGATGCCCTTACTCAGTCTTTCTTGGGAATTCTGGGTTACATATTATATGCCATATTTTAACTAAATCAGCCATTTCAGTATGAGAACAACTTATCTTTAGTAGATAAGTATTCTTTATACATATATTGGTTTCTTTAAAAAAAAAAAAAAAAAATTAACAACAATATTTTTTTTCCGGCGTATTATTACTTTATTCAAAAGAGAAAACATTCCCATTATTTATAAAATATGATTTCATTCGTCAACTTCAACAGCAACCTCATATAAAGATTTACGAATTGCCTTTTTTGAAAACGTTTTGACTATAGAACATATGGGGCTTTATAATACTGAGAACGTTTTCACAGTTATAAAATCATATCCCGAAAACGTCTAATTTATCGAATGTATGTCGAGTTGCCCCTCAACTACACATTTAGTTTACCGACAGCGCATTTAAGTGTCGAACGTGTCTTTTCATTGTTGAAAATTATTTTTAGCGTATTAATGGCCGTTTTCTTTACTTTTCTGTTAAGAAATAGATAAGTTAAATTAAATAGGTAGTCGAGAAAACGGCCCGAAGACAGTCACTGAAAGATGACTTATGCTGGTATTCAGTAATCCAGTCTCATCTCAAGTTACTAAAATTGAGACTTTCAATTTGTGACTATTTTTGTGACTTGAGACAATTCCGGTATTCAGTAAGAGAAAGTCACAAAAATTTTACCAAACATGTGTGGTGAAAACCAATTGAGACAGTCAGCTGATTTTATCTTCCAGTTAGTGATGTTCATAGGAAATCCATGCAAATTTATTAATCGATTCATAGCTATTATATTTTTCAAACACATTTCAGTGGGAAAATCGTTCTTTACAAATATAAATGATATTATTACCGAAAATTATTTACAAAAACAAACTTGCTCATTTAGTTTTATTAGCGTTTTATCTGAATCGATTGTTAAAAAAATGTATAAAAACAGGAAAAGTAAGCAGTCGATTAATGCTGTATTTCATCACTACACGCACTTGAACAAAATGACAGATCAATATTGTGAACAAAAAGTGTTTTCTTATGTGGTTTATATTTTTCGTATTTATTAAAATATGTTATAAAAAAATTATATTTGGTAACATTTGTGCGTTTTTAATAATTATATAAAAAGGAATTATCTGTTCTCGCGCATTTTTCATTTTGTGACCTACTCAGAGCCAGGTCACAAATTTTGTAACTTTATTTTGTGACTTGAGACGTGAGACAGCTTACCGAATACCAAATAGTCTCAAAATTGATTTTCATCCCGAAAAGTCTCTATTAATGACTAGAGACTGCTTACTGAATACCGGCATTAGTATCTGTAATTTTATTTAGCATATGTACAATGTACATCGATACATAATATAAAAATGAGTGGATATAATTTTCGGTAAATAATTTATTTAGTTGGGACGGAATCTTCTCATATTCTTGGTGCAAATCTACCGTCTAATAAACAAGTGTTGCCAGTTTTCTTTACAATCATAACGTGAAGTTATCAATACGGGAAAGTGCTAGATTGGCTATGAAGGAAGTGTCCGTGTTTTTGGAGAATTCCAATTAAAAGTGAATAACATTGCATTGCGAATATTGCGCATATAAATGCATCTCAAATAATTAAAATTTAATCCGACAAAAAATTTTTAATGAACCAACGTAAAATGGGGCGACCAGGATGTCTTGGTGTAGTTGATGCTAAAACTATGCAGAGGGCGGAGATAAAGGCAAAACGTTTGGAAGCAGAAATGAAAAGAAAGGCAAAATTTTCATATAAAAATCTCTGTTTTTATAATATACTTTCAAAAACATTTATAACACTGTGCGACAAAAATCAAAAAAATTCAAAACATACGAAACAATCAATATACTCACAAAACTGGGAGCCAAATATAGTAAAACTGCGTTTTTAGTTTTTCTCTCGGACGTCAGGATTTCTTATAAAAGGACTTTGAAATTTCAAGGATGTAATTAATTCAAAAAATTATTTAAAAATTTCAGTGCAATGAAGAATAACAGTATGGGTGCCAAATGGAAGATAAAATTCTCTAGAATTGGATAAAATTAAATCTGTTTGGCTCACAAGGACGAATAGGTATTTAAAATTCCCTCTTAAATATTTTCCTTTTTTAAGCTAATAAAGTTAGAAGGACGAAATTCGAGGATGTGATGGTGTATATATCAGTCTTTAACAAATAAATTTTTAAAAAAGAAATATTTAAAATTTTCAAGGATATTCAAGTATAAAATTTTAAAAGGACATTTTCAACACCTATCATTTTAGTTATTTTGTAAAATTTACATATAATAAGAATAAATTAATTTTGTCCATAATAAATAGAAAGGCTAAAATTTAAAAAAGGTAAAAATTCATAATTTTCCAGGATTTCAATCGCTGTGAGCCACCTCTAAATCTTTTTTGATTGACATACAACTTTGTATATTTTAGGTTTTAGGATATTCACACATTTATAGGGGGTGAGATCGAGAATCCAAACACTTTTAATTTTCTCCATACATCTAAGGGCCACCCTAATGTACATAGGGAATATATGCACATAAATATCTGCATATTTCAATCCCTAAGAGCGCAGCTCGGGGAAATCTCCCACTGTCAAAGTACTGATCCCTAAGGCACTAGCATCAGGTACTTGCCTTAGTGATGTTCGTCATAACCTGCACCAACTTGACACCATACACTGCAAGTTATTTCGAGCATCCTTCTGTATCATCCGTACGTCCCAGTACTCAGAAGTCAGAATCGTGAGTAGGGAATCCAATTCCGCATAAAAATCACAATCCCGCAAGCTTGCGGGATCGAGGTCATCAATCCCGCGGATTCGCGGGATTTGCGGGACTGAAAAAAATCATATTATTTCCTCTAAACAGATATATTCAAAATTGATATGTAAAAAAGCCGAATTTTTTTTAGAAAATTTACGTATCTATTTCTAATTAGATTGACTTTTTTGATAATATTTCCGAAGGAAGGATAAAGTATATAAGGTATCGTCTTTTAAATTCGACCTTATTTTATTACACGGCTTCGGCTTCAATACTTGTAGGTGGAATCAACCTCACATAGTTATAATCAGCTTCTAAGTGCTTTTCTCTATTGCCTCCGCATTGAAGAAGCGTCATTTCACGTTTCAATATCAGGTCAAGAGTGTTTGTTTGTGCAGATATAAGTATACATGAAGCCTCGGCTACCCATTCAGTACGAAGACTACGCTCTAATTTAGCTTTTAATGTAGGCGAGGAATCAAAATCTGCTGGCAGATGGGATAAAGGCACGTTGTCGTCTGCATCATCGTCACCAATCCGCTAGGTTAAAGTTAAGTAACACCGCAGTCATTGATGTTCGCCGCTAATTTATCCGGTGACTTAAAGATGTTACAATATCCCTGCTTAATCTGGTATTTTGCCCTTCCAATTTTTTTAGTATAAAACGCAATGTAGTTTCTGCAGTAACTATATATAAACTCATAGCAAAATTCGGATCGGAACTTATAAATGTAATTACTATACTAAAAATACTTAATATTTCAAAAACTACTGTTTACCGTTGAAATATTACAATAACAGAGCAAAGTACCATTTCTTTAAGAACATACTTCCTTAGCTTTCATTCTTATCTTCATATTAATTTTTTTCTGTAGTGCGGGATTGGATTCCCTAATCGTGAGTATAACGGCCCGTACGGCATAATCGATCATGTCAAAAATAATGATTCTGGAAGGCAGCGATTTGCTGTTAACTTCGCTGTTATTGCAAAGTGATCCAATCACTTGAGGTTTAAAGAAATTTTATTAAAGTATTTATTATGCAAGCGAGCATTTCGCAAGGTAAAAAAAATATCAAACATTAAGTGCCATTTTCACAGTCGAGAAATAACTCAAATTCGTCAGTTAACTATAGAATTTCAGCAGGGACCGAAAATAACAGTTATTTTTTTCAAGAGTAAAAATTGGCCAGATATTTTTTAAATCCGAAATAAAAGTCCTTGCCGGATAACAAACAAACCGCTTATCCAAATAAAACAAATTTGGTATTAAATGAAAGAGAACTGAAATAGCTTTTAAACAGAAATAACGAATGAAGGATACCACCTCCATTTATATTTTTTTTTTATAATTTAGTACAAAATAGTTGTATATACCTGACCCAAGGTTTGTTCTATGGTAATAAAATAACATTTTTTGTTGAAATATGTTTCAAAA
>JAPVRG010281519.1:0-12763 GCA_029783565.1 Rhagoletis cerasi
GGTGGTTTTGCTCAACGTCATTTTACACAGCCGTATTAGTTTCGTGGGGATACCAAATTCAGACATCGCGGCGTACAGGCAACTCCTTTTGAAGTCGACAAATTGATAGTGAGTGTCGATCCTCTGCTCTCGGGTGTTCTCCATGATTTGGTGTATAGTGAATACTTGGTCTGTGACGGATTTACCAGGTCTAAAGCTACACTGATAAGGCCCAATCAGTTCGTTGTGGGTGGGCTTCAGTCTTTCACACAATACGCTCGATAGGACCTTATAAGCTATGCATAGAAGGCTGATCCCGCGGTAATTGGCGCGTATAGCGGGGGTGCCTTGTCGATTGGGCAGAGCCTGCATGTTCTGCCTTTTTCCAAGTAGGATAAGGAAGCAAAGCGAATGGGTCTGGTAGTAAACGAGGACAAGACGCAAGTACCTCCTGTCATCAAACAATCAGTCAGCGCATTCAGAGCACAGTTATAATTTAGAAACAGCAGAGAACTTTGTTTATTTGGGAACCAGCATTTACACCGATAATAATGTCAGCACCGACATCCAGCGCAGAATAACTTGCCAACAAGTGCTGCTTTGGACTGAGTTGGCAGTTTAGACATTGTGCAGTGAATTAAAAAACGTTCCAGCCCTGAAAGTATTCGACTCGAAACCCGCTGGTGGTAGCAGAGGAAGAGGGCGGCTTACTCTGCGATGAAAAGACCAAGTGGGGAATGACTTGGCTTCACTTGACATTTCCAATTGGCGTCCGTTGGCACAGAAGATACACGACTGGCGTGCTTTGGTAGACTCGACCCAAATCGCTTAGGCGGTTACAGCGCCAAACAAGAAGAAGAATAAACATATACGGTTAAAAAATGACTTGTATTTTATTTATTTTTGGAATGACAGCAAAAGAAAATAGGATCATTCTTTTTGCGCCACCTTGCGGTACAAAATAGAAGACTAAGAGAAAAAATTGTAAAGCCATGGTGCGATTTCCAAAAGGCCATAGCAAAAGAAACAAAGGTATCAGTGAGAAAAAGTAAAGCAATCGTCCATAAAACAAACTCAAAAAAGTTTAATTTCGACCTTAACAAAAATAAATAAATTGTTAAACTCAATTTATTAAATCCAAAAACTTTTACTGCGGACTTCACTCAACTGGTAAATGTAAAATAAAAAGCCAAACCAATGAACCGCATGCAGAGCGAGGTAACCAAATTTCTTTTGTGACTTATGCTTCTGAATAGGAAAACAGCAACCCCTCTACACCCCATAACAACAACAATAGTGGACTTTGACGCATAAAAAAAAACAATGTGAGCATACGAAACGACAACGGCAGTTCACTATAGGATAAAGCCGCTAAAAGCCAGCAGAGAGCAGATAATCTGAATTACTTTTCTCCCTTTGCGATTAGTGACGCAAATGTCATTTTCTGCTTTCTTCCAAAAGCTCTTTGATATTTACGCGTAGCTACTATTTCGCGCATTTTCGTCGCATATGCGCTACATAATTTATTTTCATTTCACTAACGACGCGATAATACAAATAATGTTAAATAAAACAAAATCAACACCAGCCAGCGAATATGCAAGCACACGGCAAAAACAAACTACAAACAACGCATCATTTATAAGTGTAAGCGGAAAAATGAAACAATACAACAAATGCTTGCGCTCTGGATTACAAAACAAAAAAATAAATGAAGTAAAAAGAAAAAACAATCCACAAAATAGCAGTGTGTCGGCGGCAGTGGCGGCAATGGCAGCAAGAGCAGCAGCAAATTTAATAAAATTTAGGTCACACATGACGATGGTGGCGGTGGTGGCGACAGCGGTAGCACCGGCACAACGACGACGACGACGACGACTGCGATGACAGCGGCAACTATGATGACGAACGAGTGGCCGGGGCCGACTATATGCTGTCGGCTTTCATGTATGTGCCATTAAACATACTTCCACAAACCGTACATACCCGTTGTGACTAACCACTCACATATCTATATCCACAATCTGACCATTAGTCTGCACGCTCGTGCTTCCAGTCGTTGACTAGCTCGTCGCCATACAGCCAAACACCAGATATTACGTTCGTTTCGCCGACTTTCCGTCTAACTGTCTGTCCAATCAACTAATCCACCGAGGTATTGTCTACGTCTTTGACGATGACGGTGACGACGACGACGTGGTCCAACGCTACATACATAGTTTTTTTCAAGCATTTCAACGCGCTGTTGCTGTGCGCTAGAAAATCGTGTGCGAGCATATGGATTGTGGTTGGTGTGTGCGTTAGCGGCGGAGGCGTGTGATATGTTCGAATACAAATGCACAGGTAGCAACAACATTCGGCAGTGGCTGCTGAAATATGTGGTGGGCAGTGCGCATAAGCCGGTGAGCGTCCAGCGACTATGCGCGCGCTTGTTCTTCCAATTAGATTAATTTTTTTATTTCGTTTTGAAAGCTGTGCACTTTTAAAATTATAACGATTTTTCGTGTTTATTAGGACTTTTATGGGTAATACATAAACTTATTTAATTATTTTCGAAACAATGCCTATTTGACGAAGTATAAACTAGCGTTGACCATGACTCCAAGCGCTGCATTTTAACTTCTTGAACCAGCGTTGTGATAGCAGGTTTGTAGAGTTGGGTAATCTCTCGTTTGGCTTTTCAAACTAGGCAGCAGACTTAGTATATACGATCATATATAGCGCTTCAGGCGCCCTTTCCCGTCCATAGCCGACGGGTATGTCCGCCCGTATATATCATTTACTCACCGATAGTTCGAAAAAGAAACACGTAGCTGGAGTTGGAGTCTTCATAGACTCTCTGGATGAAGGATCAGCTCATCCACCTTCGCTATCGCAAAAACTTGTATTTTTTGAAGCGTCTTAATTAACGCCAGCTTTAAGAAGAGCTAGCTGTCAATTCCTTGGACAGATGGGAAGCAATTACGGCTCTGACATCTTTCGCAACAAGTTCTAAGCTTGTTCAGCAGTGCAAACCCCTTTCAGAGCCAGTCGACTAATTGTGAATTCCTTGTTATCGAGACATTTTCGAAAATGAGGCTCCGGATAAGTTAACCTAAGAGCTTTCCCCATTGACCTCAAGCGTGGACCGTGTCTAACGCCTAAGGGGAACTATATGCCGCACAATTTGTCCCTACCATTTTCAAGCTTCGGGTCATAGGTCGCATATGGCATCACTGCCCTTAGCCCATACTCAACAGATGCAGATGTCCAGCTCGAATGCGGAGCAAGAAATATTCCCCTAGAAGATTCGATATCTATTATAACATTAATGAAACTTCTCATTCACGCTGGTTGGTTGGACTTTCCATTCATCCTTCCCTGAGGGCGATTTATGTATATCCTTTACTTAAACCTATTGCACGAAAAACAGTACTCTTAAGGAAACTCGTCTGACTAGTCTTAGACAATTTGAATTCACGGTTCGCGGCGTGTTCCAGCAAAACTAACAAACTCATTATTATTTTAGTGTTTAACGGTGTAGTGGCACATACGGCCTTTGAATACCCAATTAGTGGCACTAAGGCCTGACTAAGCTTGGAAAAGTGCTTAGAAACCTTATTGGAACTCAAGTCTCAATATATATTGCTTTCAACAAGAGTTTCGTTCGCCTCGTCACAGTTCTTTTGCTACTTTTCGCTTGTTTGTAATTCTCAACTTGTTCATAAATGATTTTGTTGAAGATGAACCTTGTTTTTTTTTGGTAGAGAAATGTACTTACGATATCTATTATGCTACTTCCAGTGGGCTTTACGCATCAGTCATTATACCGTTAAAGACCAGCAAGTTACGTCTTCGATCTAGCCCACTGCTCCGTAGAAGTCTCATCGATCTTCTTCCGGACATAACTCACACTGATATCAAAAGTGAATGCTAATCAGTAGAATCCACTCTTTTTTGATTACTTTCAATAAGCGTAAAGCATTTTTCGTTTCTGAAATAATAAAAGTGCACTGAACTCGCAAAACCTTTTCAAGGGGCATTGCAGCTGCTCCACTGCGCTAGTTGATTTATTACCTTTTAATTAACAAGTTCAGAGGCGGCTGATCTTACTCTCATCGCTGCTGCGCGAATTGTCGCTCATTGAACCTTTGTCTCGCTCAAGAGCTGCACATCCACTCATCTGCCTGCAATAAGCACACAGAAAAGACAATAAAAAGTGCAACTGTACATGTTAAAGGCCTTACATCTAAAGACAAACAAACAAACATCAGACAGACGAGTAAGTAATTGTAGTTGCTTGCATACAAATGTATGCTAAAAATAGCAAGGCGCACAACGTTAGGTCTCGCATGCACCTGAGCCACATGCATTGGTTTCGTTTGCGCACCGCTAACTACTTACTAACAATTCTATGTATTTGTTTCGCGCTACGCCAGCGACTCAAAATTTAAACTGTCATACACAGGATGCGATGAAGTAACCGCAGGCGTACTTTAGAAAAAGGCGCAGGCGTAACAGATGCCAGTAGAACCGCATTTACCATACGCGAGAGTGAGTAGCCCAAGATAGAGCGCAAAACGATGAGGGCGAAAAAAAACATAGCATGACAGCAATGGAAGTCAACAACCAGACCAATAAATGTTACCACAAACTAACAGACGTACACACAAACTTTGCGTATTGCTTTGGCTGTGCTGAAAGTCGGAATTGCTGGCGTGCGCGGCGCAGAAGAGGAGACAGTGTCGAGCAGCTGCAAGCTTGCTGCTCATACGCATTCGCTACGCCGGCTGTGTGGATGATTAAGCGAAAAAGTCACTCATATATACACATGTGTATGTATGTATTTACATGCGTTTAAAGAAAATAAATTAATAGCAAAGTTTGTTTTCGACTTTATATCAACAGCTGCCTTTTGAAATGAGTATGCTTTTGTTGTTCCTTTGAGCTGTTCATTCGTACAACGTACACCTTATCCACCATTCGAAGCAAGAGCCGAAAATGTTCCAAGTTATCTGGGATCAGAAGTAGGGCTAAACGTTTAACTCTCTACTTGTGAGAACAATAAAAAATTTGAAATATAAAAATTTCATTCAACAGAATCGCCAACACTATCAACGAGCTCCGTGTAAATCGGACGGCTGTGCTGGAGCAGGCCGGAGACTCGCCAGGTGGTAAATATGTATATATGCAAAGAAACCACACTGCCTTCAGGCGCACAAATACACATACAATCATAAATATACAGACGCATTGGCCAAACCGATAATGAAGTGGCAATGCTGCCGGACAAACAAATAAAAGTGGTAGGAAATGGAGTTGCCGTTGTTGCTGCTGGTGTTGCTATTACCATTGCATGGCATATCCTCACATAAGCGGCCATGGCACGACACGCCAGGCCACAACACCAACCGCCGCCACCGCTGCGGCCGCTGCTATAGCTACCTAGCTAGCAAGTCTGGCGCTTAATCCAGCCGGCCGGCTGACTGGCTGGACACCCAGCAACCAGTTTGTTCCAGCCAGCGTCTACAGCCGTCCAAAAAACTGGTTTACCTGCATTTGCGCCTACTGGCTTCCACTTGTTTTTCTTTTTCTTTGCTGCTTTTATGACTTGTTGTTTGTGCCACCATATAGCCGGTGCGAGTGTTTGTTTTTTGGTCTTTTATTTCTCTTGTTTATATTTAACTTTTTTGCGTCGCTGCTGCAGTCCTTTTGTCGTCGTCGTCATCTTCATCGCCGTGCTCACAGTTAGTCAGCGGCGTTACATACATGTTTCCTGCACGTTGTTTGCCACTTCATTGTAATTGAATGCCTTTACCTGTATTTTTTATTTTTTTCACATGCTCATTGTTTTTCCGTTTATGTTACGCTTTTTCTGTGTAGCTTGTGCGCTTTTTCAGTCGTCTGTAGGTTTTTTGGAGCACTTGCATGAGTATATTTTTTGGCGAAAAGTAATATTATGTCCACTTCGTCACGTTATAAATAATATTCACTAGAAAAAGCTGGAAAGAATAAAAGAAGCAAACTGAAATAAATTACTACATATTTGCTTCTATGTAGGTACTCTCGGCAGTGTTCTTATTTATCAGACATGCTTGAGGAAGAAATTAATTTATCTTAAAACCAACCCTTTCCTTCGACTACTCGTCGGTATGCTGTTAGGCCGCTTTTCTTACTTGCCGCAGTCACTTGAACACTTTCAAGACACTTGGACCTGGGACATAAACTGGTGCTTCAAATCAGATCGAGCATTCACTTATCGATATTCTGAAGATACGTTATAGCTTCTTCCAGCGTTCCGTTAGCGCAGTATTGATCACTCTTCTCTGAAGCTTGTACTCTCTCAGCTATAGGTATCTGGCGGTTCCTGCGATACGAATTATGTTTTCTAGAATCTAAAGTTTCTCAACTAGCGCCTCTAAGAAGATACTAGGAAACAAATTACAAACTTTCTTTATATAACTACTCAGTGCTATAACATTTTCTTTCGATCGGTTGGATTTAGGGGTGAAATGTTACAAGTACATGCTTTTCGTAGATACCAAGTAATGCTAAGGCAAATTCTGGTTCTAAATTTTTCCCTTCTCGCCTTGTGCTTATCAATGTAATACAAGTATGCCGACACGATCCAATTGCCTCATCAAATGCGATGTAAAAGTCACAGAGTAACTAGTATTTTTCGCGCTGAACATATTAGCGGACAATACTAAAGGCAGGGGAGACTAGCTCTGTTATTGAAAAAAGTAAACAAAAAAGAGTAGGGCGCAAAGAGTTGATTACAAAACAAAAATATTTTCTTAGAAAAAACTGAAATATTCCACGTAGCCCACTCCAGAAAATTTTAACGCTATTTTTTCATCTAGTCTGGATGTGTCAACAAGCTCAGAAGAGGAAGAAGTAGCCAAGGATTGCATCGCCTTCTGGCAATGCCACAAACAGCTCGCCAACGGTCAGAGACAAAGCAGAAAGGTCTACGAAAGGTGACGAAGTGTACTTATATTTATCCAGCCCTGTATATCGTCTGAGGTCGAAGCCATCAGAAGAATGGGAGCAGCTGAAAACTGCATTTACTTTGTTGTATAAACAAGCAAGAATTTATTTTGTTTTTGAAAGTAGGAGCAACAATAACCACGTCAAGAAATCGGTTAACAGGCAATTATTTGGCTAAACTACTCTTGGGAAGTATAACAAAAATCAGACTTTTTTCGCTGAAATATTTGATGCCTACATTTTTTCGTAAACGAGATTAATTTTCTTGTAATTTTTTCCACTGTACAGTTATCCACAAAATAATATGGGTGCCATATTTTGACCAGTTTTGCCTATTTTAATTTTGTTGGTTTAATGTTTATTATTCTTTTATAAAAGGCTAGCTTTTTATATAACGAACGCTATATAAATTTACATTTCAAGCTGTGTACAAACATTTTAAAAATTCGACAAATTTTCACCAAAATTTCAAACTTTTTATTCCGAATTTTTAGAAAAATTTTCGGTACACAGTTTTGTAGCCCATTAAATTTTAGTATAATAAAGTGCAAGTTTTAGGTGGCTAAAAATACCGTTGATTTTTGCCAATTTTTTTTTTGTTGATGGTCTTAGGTATTTTCTTCCATATAAAAAAATTGCCGAACACACTTTATATGGAAGAAAATGCGTGACACCGTCAGCAAAAATTATTAAAAATCAACGCTATTTTGTAGCTACTTGAAACTTGCACTCTATTAAACTAAAATTTAATTGGTCATAAAACTGCGTACCGAAAATTCTGAATAAAAAGTTTGAAATTTTGGTAAAATTTGTGGAATTGTCATAATTTTTGTAGAAATTTTGAAATGTGGATTTTTATGTTCTTATAAACATTAAATAAACAAAAGAAAAATATATTCCAGGGACCGTCATAATAAAAATCCAAATTTAACCGTTAAAATTTGATTTCTATTTTTTCGATAAAATTTAATCGTTATTTTATGATTTTTATTTTTACGATCAAAACTATAATCGTTATTTTTGATTTTTATTTTTTCGATTAAAAAATAATCGTTATTTTATGATTTTTATTTTTTCGATCAAAAAATAATCGTTATTTTTGATTTTTATTTTTTCGATCATAAAAGATTTAAAGCGGTCATAAAAAAGCAGACTTCGTTATAACGGTAAAAAATGATCGAAAAAATAAAAATCCAAAATAACGATTATTTTTTGATCGAAAAAATAAAAATCATGATATTAAACGATTATTTCCGGTCCCTGATATATTCTTTTTGGCTGTGGTAGTTACCGGCAGGGTGGTACGAAAAATTACACTGAAGTTGTCACAACGCCGAAACCGGGTTGTCTCCAAACCAAATTTGACAAGGGATGACGGAAATTCCCTCCAAAATACATCAAAGGAAAAATTGTTAAAACTCGTCAAAATATCGCACTCCTATTATTTTGTGAACAACTGTTTTATCTGTTTTTAACGCTATTCATCATTAAACATATCCGAAGATCGGATATTTTTCAGGTATCGATACTTTCTTTCGATACTATCTCCAAGTAAAAGTATCGATACCTGCATGGTATCGTTTCATCCCTAGTTGGTTTCATCGTATTAAGTGGATAGTTTACAGGAAGTGGACAAAATCAGAGGCTCTGCAGTGAAAGCCGGATGGCGCTTAAGTTTTTTTTTTATTAAAAACTATTCATAATTGCAAACTGGCTTTGGCTTACAACGAACTATAGCCA
This sequence comes from Rhagoletis cerasi, assembly GCA_029783565.1. Taxonomy (NCBI): domain Eukaryota; kingdom Metazoa; phylum Arthropoda; class Insecta; order Diptera; family Tephritidae; genus Rhagoletis; species Rhagoletis cerasi. Next base: position 8,689 of record JAPVRG010281519.1, read on the forward strand.
ATATGAATCGAAGTTTAGCGGCAACTCGTCTAAATTTCCTCAATTCTGTAAGGTTCCGAGAAAAGTGTTAACTACTTCTTTCTTCTCAGCTCCTGAGTACAAAAGGCTGCATAAGGTTTTTGAAGCAATCAAAATCTCCTCGATTTCTCAGCCTATTCCAATGCATTCATCCATCTTTCTTTTTGAGGCATTGTTATCGATTTGCTTCGGAATTTTATGGAGATTGGTGTTGCGCATAGATCTACCCACCCTTGTAAGTTCTCTACTTCGATTTGTTTTCGAATTGGACTGCAGAAAACTCCTTCCCCTTCGGAGAATCTGATCTGCTTTTCTTCCTCATCCATAGCTCCAGAAAACTCGTCGCACTACTGTTACGTCTTACAGCTTACCAAACTGAGGAAGCCCCAAGTATCATTGTCCATTTCTTAATACTTAGCACCGAAAGTGAGCGCACATAGCATGCACTCATGAATTACTCATCTTAATTTTTGCAAAGGTGGGCTTCAATGTTCCTTGCTAGTAGTCGCGGTTTGGTTTTTGCTTGCTTACTACATTTTAGAATGAACTTGTTACTCCACACATATTTAATCTCAACACCTAGAATATATGTAAATAAATCTCCACAACCGGAGTCTCGAAATAATTAGCGTTGGCTTAGCAACAAAGAACACTTTGAAAATATATTTTCCCAAGAAAATGAAACACGCGCAGTGTTAGCTAGAAGACCAGTCGATAGACCCGCTCCACTCGCTTTGTTGTCTGCGGCAATCTCAGCTATGCGGTAGACTTAAGCGTCACTTAACCGTAGTGCTAATCATGCCTATTTCAAACTAAAGCATTAAAATTAAACGCAAAAAAGTATAGAAAAATAAGAGTAAAAACCCGGCAGCAACAAAAAAAAAAGAAATAAAGAATGCTAAAATAGTGAATTATTCCATGAATTCATGCTAATAACAAAGCGATAATGTGCGCGCAAAAACTCAAGCGAAAAGAACAGGTTGAGATGTGGTGCCGAAAAAATAGCACCGCGCGGTAAACACGCGAAGCAACTAAAATGATGAAGATGCATGAACTGGAGAGCATACGAACAGAGTGAAGCGGGTGGCAGTTTGCCGAAATGAGCAGCGAACAGTCAAGCGTATCGCCTCATTTTAGTTGGAAAATTATATAAGAAAAAGATGAATTTGTTTTGAGACAAGTTTCTGGTTCTAGTTTTCCTTCGAGTGAAACGCTTAGCCGTCGCTTGAGTACCAAAAATAGCTGTGAATAGGCGGCGGAAGGGAACCGCGCGCATTTGTACCAAAAATAGACAGACGGCAAACAGACACAAACCAGAATACGAATTTCCACACATTCTCGCCCTACTCACAATTATCATCCTCTTCAAACGAGTTCCCGCCTCACAAACGCGAGCTGCTGTAATATTTTTATATTCCCCAGATTTTATTGATTTCTTCTCGCCGCTGCGCCACTTTTCCATTCAAATTTATTTGGCGCCCATTCTTCGTCTGCCCTTTTTACCATTACTGCTGCTTCTTGCTTTCATGCCTTCTGTTTTCATTTCTATATTCGTTCGTCTGTTATCGTCTGACGATCTATAGCTCGCATTTGCGTCTCATTTGCGCTGTCGAACATGAGCAGCAGCAACAGCAGCGTCTTCCGCGTACATTCACCTTTTTGTTGTTTCAATACAAGCACAACAACAACTCGTCAAGTTCTTGCTCGAAAAACCTGCTCCTCATATCCCACAATTCAGCAACAACTGACTGAACTGAATATCTTTTTAACTCGCTGATTGTGGCGTCCGAACTGTTGATTAAAAACAACAACAATATTAGCAGCAAAAAAAAACTTGTCATAACAATAATAATAACGAAAGTGGAGACATCGCAGCCAGCGCAACACTGCTTGCCGTGTGTCGCGCTCATTTCGAAAACATTAGGCGTTTGACTCACGTACGCATTTGTTCTTATTTGTGCAGGCATTTTGTTGGCGCTGACATGATGCGCGCGCGTGTAGGCAGTGGCGAGAAGTGAGTGAGGCGCAGATCACTGTGTGATATTCGTGTACATGTGTTTTTCAACTTTGTTCTTCATTTTTTACTTTTGTGCCATTTATTCGTTCATTCGCTTGATCCTCCGCTCATTCGTTGGTGGCAAGATTGTCGCGCGTGCGCGTTGCAGCTGTTCGCTTTGCTTACACGCTAACCATAATTTGATTTGATTTGATTTATGCGCCTTGGCTGCCGTCTGTGGCATCAGCGTTGTTTCGTGTCATGTGGGGGCTTGTGTAAGATAAAGCGGACAGCATACATACAATGTTCCTACGTCAATCAGCCAGCACACAGCTAAAGAAGCGGCAATTGCTTTAGTCGACTCTCATTGAATGCCTGTATGTAGGTGTCTTCTCAAGCTGCGTGATCTAACTTTCTCCGATTTGTTTGCTCTTCAAATATTTGTTGTTATCTTATATCTTATGCTGTTTTACTTTGTGTATTTCTTCTCGTATCTAGGTGTTTAGAAATCGCTTGCTTTTTCATAATTTCCTATGCTCTAGATGTGGCTTGGATTTTCTAATTATACTTGAATTAAATTTGTTGCAGCGATTCTGTCAGCAAATGGCGTGATTGATTGTTTTTTATGCCACTAGATTTCCTGTGAATTAACCGGAATACTAAGAATAGTTGTGGGCCAATCCGTAATTGCTTTCATAGCTGAGTTTTCCGGTCAGATTTCCTAAGCTAAGAGGTATCAAAATGGAGCTGGACAGCTCGGCTGCTCCATTCCAAAACACAGTATCCAACATTTTCTCGGAAAATCGGGGTTTCATAATTTGGGATATACTGGGTTTAGACGCACCTTTTAACCAGGCCTATTTGTTGATAGCTGCAATATTTTCGGAGATACGACACATCTAAAACCTAGTATCTACAGCCTACAGAGGCAAATAAAAAATTAAATCACTGTTTTTTCACAATTTTATTTTTAGCACATACTGTGTTTTGGAATGGGGCAGCCGAGCTGCTAGACGCTAGTCTTGTTAAATCTTGCACGTAGTCTTCAGATATTTTATGTTTTCCGTGTTAAGGGATACCATAGGATCTTCTTGGGAGCGCGGGCATCTCAAACTCACTCGCGATAGCTTTTAAGGCGCGGAAACTTTATCACTCATGTATTTAATTGAAATGCAGGACATAACTGACGGAAACTCCTAAACCAACTCGAAAGTGTACTAGGAGTAATAAGATCGTTCAGCAGTAGAGCATCTACAAATCGTAAAGAGGACTTACATACATATCTAGGTTATGCCACTAAAGTTTCCAGCTGAGGTTTTGCTTTTCGTCGATAGAATAGATCGATAAGATCTATCAGATTGCACGTGTCTGGCACCCATACCTAATAAGTTTTCCTTTGGAGACTATAGGATCCTTTGAAACTCTGCCGTTTCAGACTCATAGTCGAGGCCTCAGATACTACATTAAGTTTGGACTGAGAAAGCCTTATCAAAGACGGCTCAAACCCGTAAACGAATCTGAAACTGGTCAAACCAAATTTTCCGCCATAAAGGTGGTAGAACCGTCAACAAGGCAAGTTGGCACAGGGTGATTGAAATAAAACTACAGGCCTGTTCGAGGCACGAAATAAAAGCGGCAATACTGCAGCACCGATGAAAATTCGCTACACTGTTGGATTAAAAGTAAAACAGAAAAAATTAGTGAAAAAGTCTGTTGTAGGTAAAAACTCGAGTATGTAGAGCCAAGTGTCTTGTGAATGAGAGTACGCTATCCACTTAACCAGACTGACTACGCAAATATTGGGGCATATTAATGGATGAAATAAAGTCGACTTTAAAATAACTAAGTTTCAGCTTTTTTGACAGATATTCCTTTGAAAATTATGTCAAAAAAGCTGCAACTAACTTTAGTGCAGATTTTATTTTGACCGTGAATATATCCCATAGCCTATTATTCACAGGCCTTGGAGAACATTCATCGAGATTCAATCAACACCTTCGTCAACTCTTGCCCCTTGAATTCCATCATCGGAAACCAACAACCACCAATCTCAGACGGAGA
>JAPVRG010281571.1:7094-20343 GCA_029783565.1 Rhagoletis cerasi
CTTAAATCGCGGTCGACTGCTTCCATATGAGCACGGTTGCACTCATCCCACAGTATAAGTACGGCTTCCAGTAAAACTTTTCCCAGCGGACCATTTTTTCGAATGCTGCAAAAAGTTTGCTACTGCATATATACATTTAATGGCAATTTGAATGTGGAGTGAGCAGTTCTATCACGTGAAAGCAAAGTTGCTGCTAATCCCGATGATGCTACAGCTATTGCAAAACGTTTAGTTGATCTCACATAAGACAATAGAAGACTTATCAGAAAAGATTTACCTGTACCACCTGGTGCGTCGAGCAAGAATGCTTCGCCTTTGCTTTTATCAATACTCTAAATTACTTTTTCTTAGACCACTTGTTTGTCTGGGACTAATTTTTGAATGTATTTCCGCAAGTATTCCTGTAAAACGTTTTGGTCGCATTGGTATCGCAAATTACTTAAAAGGATTCAACATTTTGCTGATTTCTTTTTGGGGAAGGTATACTAAATCTGCTCAGATCTTTTTCGCTAAGGGCGATAACCTATCCTCAGTTAGAACTAAGACTCTGTTAAAAATTCGATCACAAAATGGTAAACCAGGATTATTGAGCCACTGACGTTCATTAAACAAAATGTCTTCGCGGAAGTATTACCGGAATGTGCTCCATAAGACCATGCAGTTTAATGGCTGGCAAACAACTATTATAATAGAGAACAGTTCTCTAAGATGTGGTGGTGACTGTAATAAGGCAGCTTCTTTGAGAGTGTCATTCCAATGCTCATCATTTTCTAAAAGACCAAGCTCTTGGCAAGCAGCTTGGAAAGTGGGACAAACAGTGCCATTCACCGTTCGGACCCTGGTCCACTTCCCGGAAAAAAAGGATCCTATATGCTAATCTAGGCAAACACTACCTAAATACCAAATTTTAAGCAAATCGTACCATAATAAGATTTTTGCGAATAGATCGGTCCCTGGTCCACCTACCGGAAAAAATTAAATTTTTTTGGCCTAAAACATGAAAGCTATTTATAAGGAATTTCATGAAAATTGGACCAGCCGTTCGCGAGATTACCTGTTACAAAAAAAGGGACTTCTCCTTATATAAATAGTATAGATAAAACAGAAGATATATTTATGTCAAATAAAACAGTAACCCAAACTTTGTTTAATGTTTGCCAATTCTGATAAATTTCTTATACAAAATCAGTCAATATTGTCACAGTCAGTTTTTGCTGTTCAATAAATGATTACAAGTAACCTGCAGGTCAATGAGAAGGAATGGAATTTTCAGGGATTGTAGTCGAAGCTTCAAGATTTAATTTAAGCTTAAGTGAAAGTTTCTATCACCTTTTGTTCTTTCGCTAGAGGGTCTCAAACGTTTTTTTTTTTAATCTGGAGCTGATGGAAACTTTTCATCTAAGAGTTCGTAATCAGAAGAAAAAATCTTTCAAAAATAGCCTTAACATTTGCCCCACCAAAATTTGTTTCCATTTTTGTTTCCCTGTGTAATGAATGATATGCATTCAGAAATGGGATTTTGTGTATTAGTTATGCAACTTTTGTAAGCTGTTTCTTCAAATACGCAAAATGATCAAATCGCTTCAAAGCTTTTCTTATAAAGAAATTTAGACTTAAGGAAAAATTGTTGCCAGTTCTAATTGAAATTTTGTTGAGCAAAAATAAAATGGGATTTTTTAGCAACTTCAATGAAACCTCATACCAAAAATTTTTCCAGAAGTTTTAATTAAAAAGCTTGGAATTTTGAAAATTTTTTACAAAATGAGGATTTTGGATTTATACGGGTTTTGTTAGATAATGAACTATAATTTTATAAAAAATTAATGAAAAGGGAAATGATCAACACTGGTCAAAATGTTTAAAGGCTATCATTTTGCCGTGGGCTGTATGAATGTACTGGGTGGCGCCGAATGAGCTATATGGTTTGAATTCTTTATAACTTTTTTAATTTTTTTTTCCAGAAATTTGTGAAGAAGACTTGGGGAATTAATTATGAATTATTACACGATCGAACAACGTGCACAGATAATTGAATTTTATTTTTTAAGCCAACGGTCTATTGTGTTGACACAGCGTATATATCGTCGTCACGTTTGGTAATGAGCGATGAAGCCCATTTCCTATTAAATCGGTATGTCAACAAGCAAAACTGCAGGATTTGGGCTGCGGAAAATCCAAAAGCAGTGCATCAGCGAGAATTACACCCACTTAAGTGTACTGTTTGGTGCGGTGTATCCTCCGAAAGGATAATTAGCCCATAACTTTTTGAAAATGAAAGTGGTGTCTCAATCTCTGTCAACGGTGCTGCATATCGGACGATGTTGGAAAATTTTATTAGGCCAGCTGTGGAAACCCATCCAAACTTGTTGTTTCAACAAGATGGAGCCACAGCACATACTGCACGTGCCTCAATGGCTTTGTTAAGGGACATATTCGGGGAACGCATTATTTCGCGCACAAGCGATTTTAACTGGCCTCCACGTTCACCAGATTTAACAGCTCCTGACAGTTTTCTTTGGGGATGTTTGAAAGAAAGAGTGTACGTTAACAAACCAAGAACCATTTTCCAACTCCAAACCAACACTCGAAATGAAATCATGGCCATTACACCCGAAATTCTGCGAAAAGTTATGGAAAATATGCTAAAAAAAGAGCATGTATGTGCGAAGCAGAAAATGGACATCACTTACAGGATATCATTTTTCAAAGCTAATTGCAAAAAATTCCCCAATAATATACTGTATTTAAAAAAAAATAATTATAATAATCGCATAAATAAAAAAGTTATAAACCATTTAAACCATATAACTCATTCGGCGCCACCCTTTACATTAGACCGTATTACAAAAAAAGTTAAATTCGTTGCAAGCGATTTTGAACACTTACTATGAGAGTATTTTAGGAATGTAAAATTTTCGGCACCCTGTAAAAACAGCCAAATCGGCTGTTTTCTATAACTCTTTTAGCCTAGATTATTTTCCCAGAAAAGATTATCCTATTATGCGGCCGCTGTGGTGTAGAGGTAAGCAGTGCGCGCTTCCACTCCGCATGGCCTGGGTTCAAGCCCTGGTTGAAGCAACATCGCAAAAAAAAAATTTAGAAAATAGATTTTTTCTTAACAGCGGCCGTCCCTCGGCAGGCAATGGCAAACCTTCGAGGGTATTTCTGCCATGAAAAACAGCTTCTCATAAAAATACAATCGCCGTTCGGAGTCGCCGTAAAACTGTAGGTCCCTTCCCTTGGTGTGACAACATCAAGGCGCACGCGACAAATCGGAGGAGAAGCTCGGCCAAACCCTAGCATATGTATCTATTATTATTATTATTATTATTATGCCAAACTAAAAGTTATAATTTTTTTCTGAAAAAGGTACCCCGTAATCAGTAGTAGAAAGATTAAAAATACACTTTATGAGGTATGCTTATAGTAATACATCATTTATAGAAATCGGGCATCAAATAAAAAAGTTTAAAAAACCCGATTTAGCTGTTTTTACAGGGTGACGAAAAAAATTCTACAATCCTGAAATACTCTCACATAGTAAGTGTTCAAACTCGCTTCGAACAAATAGATTTTGGTCCATACATCGTGATACAATCTAATGTATATATATATATATATATAGACATTATCCATCCGATAGCCTTGGAATGAAGCAATTCGATGATCTCAATGATTCCCTTCAAATCTTCAACTAAACATTACCCGTTCGCTTACTTTGAGATGCATTGATAAAAGAAACAGTAATGCATCCTCATTTTCCCACTACACTACCTACAGTTTAACGTTGGCATTGAACTGCAAATGTTTTTTGTTTTTGGGAGAAACTTTTCGTGACACACATACACGCGGGGTATGTCCAACGTTGCCATAAGTGAAGATTTATCTTGAAAATGAATATATATTGTGCTGTTTTTTATTAAAAATCTTCAAAATAAGATTTTTTTAAAAAGCTAAATTTTACTCTGAAAATATCTTCAAAATGAAGATTTTTGTGTATGATGTAAGGAAAGTCCTAGCTACCTCAAACTTGCACTTTGTTATACTAAAATTTAATGGTCTGCAAAACTGCATATCCTAAATCTTTCTAAGAAATCTAATTGAAAAACTAGAAATTTTTATAAAACTTTGTCGAATTTTCTTAACTTCTGTACAAAAATCGAAGTTTGGACCTACATAAACTTTCATTAAAAAAATAACAAACTTTAAATAAACAAAAGAAAAATAGCCAAAACTTGCTAAACTGTCGCGTCCTTAATTATATTTTTGCCACTGTATGCATACAAATGTATATATACGCGTTTTTTCAATGTACCTACATATTTTATGCTTAGGTTTATTATTTGTAAATTCATAGGGCCGATTTCTCCAACTCAACTTAACTTTAGCGTTTAGCCTTTATAAAAGCATGTACAATAAATCCCCTGAATTCAAAGCGGTGCATTTTTGACTTAACTAGTGGTAGCTGTTCATCGCCCCCTGAACTTTCTGTGCTGCCAAGTCGTAAAAGAGAGAGCCGCGGATCATGTTATCCATGTTACCTTGACAAATTCGCTCAGTTGGAGAAAGATTAGCACAAAATCGAAGCTAACTTAAGTTACAACTAAGTTTAAGCCTAAGTCTTATTGGAGAAACCAGCCCATATACTTAGAAAACAAACTGTGCTACACATTTTGTGATGCCACGAAGGAAATATTAATTTTTAGTTTAAGTTGATATAAAAGGACTTTATAACTTAAAATTGTTAATTTTTTTTAATCAACATAATAAATGCTATTTACAGCCGTAAAGCCAATATTTAATGATGTGCTTCTTTGGAGGTATTTTTAAAAGAAGTTTTTTTTTTTAAATAAAGATTTTTAGGGGACTTTCTCTGGCAACGCTGGGTATGCCATTGACTGCCGAGAATTTACTCGTTTTAGAAAAAATGTAACGTCTCCTCTCCTTTTGGATCCCGTGTACCAGGTCTCGAACCCTAGTCATCCCGGGTGGTAGTACGCTTGTCTAACATCTCGGCTATGGCGGCCGCCATTCGACGTAAATCGTGCATAAAAAATTCAAACAAAATGCTTAATCTTCTCACCCTATCGGAAGAATCAACCAACAATGAAAATAGAACTGTGATGACTTAAGAATAATGTAGAATATTTTCGGGGTTTTTCTTTGGGAAACTGATGAAACCAAGTTTTCTGTGAAAATCTGGGTTGTGTATAAAAAAGTGATTTCCCAGCTTGATTTTTAACCGTCTTTTTTTCATTTTGAAGTTGGTGGTCGCAGAGGGGCATTTAAAACAATTAAAATTTATTTAAATACAAATATTTTTACAAACAAAAGGCCTTTCTGAGGGTTTTTGGTTACGAGAAATCTGAATTTGTAATTTAAATATTCAAATGCGGTGAAAATGGACATAACACCGGTTGAAGTAAAATCGGAATCCTATGCGACTTCCAATGGTTTCTTCCGAAATTTGATTAATTTTCTATTCCCATCTGATATATGTAAGTACTTTTCATTCAAATACAATAAACAAAAAATAATAGCTGTTTTCGGTTTTAAAATCGCAATTTATTTAAATGTATAACTAAAAACATGAAAAATATTTTTTACATACAATATTACATACAAAATATTCTAATTTTCGCTTTACATACGTATATTTTGTTTTTAAATGTGTTTCATCGTAAATGCATAGCACTAAAAGAACTTAAAACTTATTTCAACTTACAAACTAGAAAAAATCAATAAATAAATAAGTAAAACAAATAAATTATTTAATTAGATTTGCGCAGAAAAATCGCAAAAGCAATTAAAGTAGAAATGTTAAAGTCGAAATGAAACTGATGGCATATCAAAACGGTAGGCAATAAGAAGAGAAATTAATATGAGCGCGCATAAGTATGTATGTATGTAGGTATACTATATGTATGCATGCATGTGCATACGTTTGTGTGCTTCAATAAGGAAGTACACGTACAATAGTGAAAATAATGCAACACAGCTGATAATTGAAATATAACTGTAAACTGAATGTATGAATTAGAACAGCACCCAACTGAAGGTGAGCGGAAAAGCTATGAAGCCGGTAAAAAAAGCTCGAAGAGGAGATCATAAGAGTTCAAAAGTGCTTGATGGATAGTTTGAAATTGTAGGGGAAGAAGTGAAAGAAGAAGAAGAAGAAGTAAAGAACGATATTAGTAGAACATTAGCAGAAAACATGAAAAACGAAAGAAAGGCGTAAATTTGTTATATGTATGTATGTATGTAGCTTTGCTCTTTCATAAAGACTAATAACAGTAGTGGATTTTGTAGGGAGCAATAAGGAAATCGGTTGAAGAAAAAACTATGTAAATGGACTGTACGGAGGAGAAAAAAGATATACATATGCTTGAATGTAAGTATGAATATGGGTGTGTATGTATGTGTATTAGACTGTGTAGCGAAAAATGCCCCCGAAGTTTGCAAGCTTACTTGGAGAAAATTTTAGCTTCACAAAAAGCTTTGTTCTTAAAACCAGCTAAAATCGTGTCTTACTCCTTTTTTTTATTTGTATCCCAATGTTGTATGTGTATGGTAGAAAATATACGTTTACATATGTATGTATCCCTTTAATCTTCTGCTGACCACCAGCAAACTAAATTATATCAATTTCTATCCGACTAAATTCAATTTTAGTTACTATGAAATTAATAATTTTAGTACCTAAGTCATGCATTTTTTCATTGTTCCAAAGAAACGTAGAGTTCTCGAAAAGTCATTTTGGCTGTTTTTAACACGTGTGAAGGACCAAAACTTTTGTGACGCCAAATTCGCCCAAAGTAGGCTTTCAAACTACTAGAATAATTTTTTCTTTTGAACGGGGACCGACCCAGTCTAATGCCTATGCGTAAACATATATGTACATATGCATGTAGGTGTATTGGCGAAATCGTAATAGCAACGTGAAGTGTGTAAAGGCGCCAAAGGCAAATTGCGGCGGCGAGCAGAATGTGTATATGCGCGTGACTGTGTGTGAAAGAAACAGCGGCAGAAATTCTAATTACAAAATGCTACGCAATAAATGTGCAGCAAAACTTTAAAGTTGATTTGGTCGATATTTGTGTTGTTGCTGTAGTGCTTGTTGCAGTGGTGCGCCGGTTAAGGCTGCACTTCATCTATGAGATGACTTACGGCCACTGCTTTGGGGCAAGAATGCAATATTCTTCTGCATCTTCTTTATGAATGTATGCAGCATATTGCACAGTGTGTATGATACATGTAGTTGTTGTTGTTGTTTGTTTTAACTAATGACGTTTTACGAAGTTGTTGCCGTTGCTTCACTATGCAATCTGTGTGTTTATGACTTTTGCACTTGCTGCTGCTGCTGTTGTTGTTGTTGTTGATGATGTTGTTGTTGTTGCAAAGATAACGGTTGCTTCTGCTGCTGTTGCAGCTGTTTCTCCTGCTGCTGTTGCTTCTCCTGCTGCTGTTGCTTCTGCTGCGAATACACAACTGTTGGCTGTCTATTGCTATAGCCGCGATAGGCAAGCTCATGTGCTTCATTTAGGGAGCGTCTGTCATAGCCGCCGCTGCCACCACCACCCGAAGACCAACCACCGCCGCCGCCGCCACCAGATGGCCAACCCGAGCTACTGCCGGATTTGCCCCCACCAGACATCAGCTTCTTCAGACCCATTATGCCCGCCAGCAGCAGGGCAATCTTCGAGATAATCAACGCTTTGCCGGCCATCATGTAGAGCATACCCATGGCAACAGGTATCATGCCAACCATTTTCATCGCCATGCCCATCATCATCATGCTCATCATTTTCTTCATTTTGCCACGACCTGTGTGGGAGATAGAGAAGAGAAAATGGAAAATTTTTAGAAATTGTATTTAAATCTATGTTGTGTTAAGTGATAAAAAGTTATAAAAGTGAAAGCTCTGCTAAAATTGGTAAATTGCTATCAAAATCCCAATATACTTTTAATGCAAAAATAAAAAGAAAATCTCTTTTTTAACCTAATACCTACTTGCAGACTTGACACTCACTTTTCTGCGAATTTTTTTTTGTGTTCATTGATTTGATTTGATTTGATTAATCGAAATTGACGTAAGTTGCAACACCTGCAATCAGCAAGCAAGCGGCGCATGTGCCATGTCGAGTACGCTTACATTTATATACCGCTTGTCACTTGCTACTTACATTTCATTGCAACGGCTAACCTGTATGCCCGAAATTGGACAGTGTGAGTTTACAAATAACTACTCTTGCATCTACATACCTAAATGTGTAAAAATCCCATAACTAACGGGTTATTATTCAATTTAAATGGATATTTCAAATTATTCATATTGATTTGGATGCGTTTTTATTCACTTTGCTGCTTCATATATCCATTTATATTTTAGCAAAATGACATGCACTAGGCCTTACTAGCTTTAACTCGTAAATATGTGCCACTCAATTTCTTTGACTTTATATTAAATGAATTGAATCTATAAACTCGATGTTGGGGAATTTGGAAATGCAATTTGAAAATGCAATTTGTATGTTGTTAATACGAAATAAATATTTTATAATTAAAATTTCATATTTTGCAAATGAAATTATGTTGACTGATAAATATTAGTTAAAACAAGTAAAGACGTCTAAGTTTGGTTGAAACCGAACATTAAATACCGCATACGGCTCACGTATTAAACATCGTTTTTTTCACGATTCTGAAACCTACCGTTACGTAGTAAACAGGGCTGTTTTTCCCCCCATTGCAAACATTTTCGATAATATGCTCAGTTAGACCTAAAGAAATAATTTAGCTGTGTTTGGTAGAAATCGATAAAATGGTTACCGAGGTACACATATGTGGTCATAAGTGGGCAATGCCACGCCCATTTTCACAAACATTTGTTATAATCATACTCTTGCTAAGGATTTATTGCAAACATAAATTTTGACTAAATTCGCTTCAGTAGTTACCGATTTATAACAGATTTCGTATTTCCGTAAATTGCCGTTATATGGAAAGTGGGCGTGGTTATTCTCTGATTTCAAAAATTGTCGACCGTTTTCTATGCTGCACCAAGATTAACACTTGTGCCAAGTAGAAATTGGTGAAGCGGTTTCCGAGATATACATATAAATCCATAAGTGGGCGTGGCTACGCCCTTTTTTCAAAAATGTATAATATTCTTATTGCTCGTTAATATATCATTGCAAACATCAATTTTGAGTCAATAAGCTTCAGTAGTTACTAAAATATCGTAGTTTTTAAATTTTTTCGAAAATACCGTTATATGGGACCTGGGCGTGGATACAGTCCGATTTCGCCCGTTTTCAATACACCAAATTTCATTAAGATATCTTGATTTTTGCTCGAGTTATCGTGTACACGAACAGACTGACGGACGGACCGACGGACGGACATACAGACATGGCTTAATCGATTTCTCTTTTGATTCTGAGCATTTTGATATCCATATGTCTATATCGATCTCGATTCCTTTAGGCAGTTACAAACAACCGTTATATGAACAAACTTAATATCGCTTGTGCACAAGTGCGCTCGTGTATAAAAAGTCAACTAAGTTCATCTTATTCATCTAAATAAGTTCAAAAGCATACTTACGGGAATACCTCAATTATTTTTAGCTCTTCCGAGAAATATTTAGAAGAATTAGAAAAATTTTAATGCAGATTTAAGGACTCCTACTCGCACAATGCGATCACCCAAGCTTTTTATAAAATACTGGCTTATACCCATGGGTTACACCCGACGTTTTCATAGAAATATGCAAAATAATTCAAATGGGCTATATTTCTGCTTTCATTTTACTATAATAGCTGTAAATTATTTAAGGTGAGTTAAGGTATTTAGGGCGTTTAGAATTATGAAATCAAAAAAAAAATCGTCTCACGGTATACTTTGTTATGGTGATATGAAAGATACCAATCCGTCCAAGTTTAGCTTAACATGGTCCCTGAGGAACGCCGCGTGAACGTTAATTTTTCCAGAAAGTACCACGCCCAATTTTTCCAATAACGCCAATTCTTCTCCATGAGTATGGAATCGATTTCATATATCTCCATACCAAGTTCCAGTACTCTACCATAAACACTTCCGAATATCATAGTATGAAAAATTTATTTCGCATGGGAAGTGCCATACCCCTTTTTTTAATAACCCTCATTTTTCTCCATAAGTTTGGGATTTATTTCGTATATCTTCCCACCAAGTTCCAATAACACTTGAAATTAAAAAAATATATATGTTTTAGTTTTAGTGAAATCTTAAAATTAAAGGAAAAATTAAAAAAAAATCAAGAAAAAATTAATTAAAAAATGAAAAATAAAAATCAAATAAAATGAAAAATATTTTTTTTTTAAATCACTACAATTAAAAAGGAAAAGAAATCAAATTAAAAAATAAACCAAAATAAGTAACAAAAAATAAAACTAGTTTCTGAAAAATTAAATGAAATAAAAAATTCGTTTTAAAGCAATATATTCTAATCAAAAAAAAATTAAGTTAAAAAAAAAACACGCGTGTAACACCGTACACTTGATAGAAGTGAAACTTCTTAAAATTTCGGAAAAAATAAGATTAAGTGAGATTTATTATGGGAAGCAGAGATAGAATCTTAAATTATATAAACAAAAAATGTATTGCCAAATTTGATTCTCGTTGCAAAAAGAAAGATATGGGTATATTGCACTTAGTTGTAGAGCATTTCATTCATAGTGAATTTTTCAATGACAGTTTTCATCAATAACTGTTATCGTCGGTCCCTGGTAAAAACTGTTACTGGCTTTTACTGAATAGTTCGTACAAAAACACAACTATTTCCACGAGTAAAGGCCGTCACAAACAAACGCGGTACGGTACCGTGCGGTATAATCCCATATGGCATGTTTGCTCATACCACGCTACTAATTCTCCCATTTGCTGTATATTCTTGTGCTGCAGTGTACTGTAATTCCTAAATGCCATTTTTTGAGTGCTCTCAAATACAGCAATGGTATAAAGCAGGGATGCTCATCCAGTAGCTCAATTGGCTCAGTTGGCTCACAACAACATCGCTGTGGCTCATGATGCAATAAAGGAAGGTGTTATACGTTCGCGTTCGTCTCGCTCTAATCGCCATCTTAAGCTCCCTTAGCAAATTTCAATTTGCCTCTTTGACAAACTACTTTTTATATCAGGGCGATTTTCATGAAAAAGTACTAAAATGGAACTCGCAGTTTTTCACAAATTTTTAGTTTAACACTTTGATATGAAAAGAAAAGTTAATTATTTATGTTTTCTACATGAATATAGTCAAAATCTCATACAACGAACTTTAAAAAATTTAAAAATCTGGTGTTTTAACTTAAAAAACAATTTATTTTACAAGTATCCCATAAGATATATCATTTAGCTTATGCTTCTATACAATTTTCATAAAAAAATGTGAAAAATCTCAGTTTGTTACAAATTTTAATTCAATACTTTGGTACGAAAAAGAGTACTAAATTGGGCATTTCACCTTCTTTTCTTCCCCTTTCTCTCGTGCTTCGTAAAGATCCACAATACAACCTTGAGCTAAGGGAGCCGCCAAAACGAGCTGTCACTACGTATATCACCTTTAATTATTGCACCATGGCTGTGGCTCACTTTGGCTCACTTACAACAAACACAGAATTCGTGGAAAACAAACGGGGCAAAAATCGATCGACATTCATTCACTGCTGCCTCGCGTTGCTTAGGGCCAATTGCACCAGCTCTGTTTAACTTTCAGGGCCGGTTGTTCAATGTCTGGTTATCACTACTCGCCGGTTAAACATCTTTATCGACATTTTCGACTCCCTGTAAATAACATGTGATCGATATAGCAGTCGTTGTGCTTAATCGGAAGATGTACCTCCGATTAGTGTTAACCAGACATTGAACAACCGGCCCTCAATCTCCAATTAAACATCGTTATCGACGCTACCGACTCCATAAGATATGCATGGAGTCAGTAACGTCGATAACGATGTTTAATTGGAGATTAAAGATAAATAGAGCTGGTGCAATTGGCCCTTACAAAAACAACACTGTGGCTCACTTTGGCTCCCTTACAACAAACCCATAGGGCCGGTTTCTCCAATAAGACTTAGGGCCGTTTGCTCAATGTCTGGTTATCACTACCGGCCGATTAAACATTGTTATCGACATTATCGACTCCCTGCAAATAACATGTGATCGATAAAGCAGTCGCTTTGCTTAATCGGAAGTTGCACCTCCGATTAGTGATAACCAGACATTGAACAACCGGCCCTTAGGCTTAAACTTAGTTGTAACTTAAGTTAGCTTCGATTTTGGGCTAAGCTTTTTTTCAGTTTCTCCAACTGAGCGACTTAGGGCTCAGTTATGCATACTTTGCACTGCATGATAGTTGTCACGTAGAAATCTGTTAAATGAGCCTTGCGTGTAAGCAGTTACCCCAACGCATATGTAAAAGTCTGTAGATTTTTGATTTCTACGTACGTACTTATGTAACAATGGTAAAGCAGTGCAAGTATGCCAAGTATGCATAATACGGTGTTCATGCTCAGCACGCATTTAGCATTTTAGCATTTTGCCAAAAAATGCGACGCATTTTCCATACGAATGCTATAATGCTAAATGCTAAAATGCTAAATGCGTGCTGAGCATGAACACCGTATAACCAGCGCTTAACTACATTGTCATTTACTACATTGTCGGTCGGTCTGCTTTATCGACTTTTTATCGATTGCCTGTTATAAGCATGTGAGCGACAAATTTGACAGGCAGTCAAAGCATCGGTGATCTTTAACAGGCAGTCGAGAAAACGGCCCTTAGAGGCCCAAGCAAACTTCAGATAATGTACTCGCTAATTACACTACCCGACAGCAAAAAATATCCTCAACATTTGATGCATGATTCCTATGTAGAATTTCCTGCTGATTCCAAATATGTAAACATTTGATTCAAAAGTAGAACAGTTTTCGAGATATTTTGAAATTTCAGTTTTTGATATAAAAAAAAAAGTAGGTTCACTAATCTGTCAATATCTCCGCCAATAAAATTCAAAAAGGCTTATTCACTAAATCTCTTATAAAATGGTAATTTTTCCACCGATTTGTATCCGGAAAGTGTCAAAACGTTCACAAAGAAATAGGCTATCGACGCAAAGTGTCAAACCAGGAGTATATTTAATATTTCCTAAAAAAAATTACAAAAAAGTATATGAATGTCGAAAAAAACTGAAAATTTGCATGAAAAAAAA
>JAPVRG010281637.1:33360-50671 GCA_029783565.1 Rhagoletis cerasi
ATAAGAGGATTTTGGCTATTACTCACTCATTTTAGAAGATTGAAACATGAAGCTTGGTGAGATATTTGCTATTAGATCATGGAATATTTGTTCAAAAAATCACTAAGATCGCAGCTATATATATTACTAGCATACCCAGCAGACGCAAGCCAGCAAGCAAATTAAAATCAGTTTTTCAGTAGTTACTATTTACATTCATTTGCGCGTGTTCATGAAAGGTATAAAGCCTTCGGCACAGCCGAAGACAGCCTCTCCTTACTTGTTTTGATATTATTAAGGTTGAAGTGTCAAAATTATAGTAAATTGTTGTGTAACGACCGCCGCCGGTGGCCTTTGGGATAGTGTAGATTGGTGTTAGGCGTCATAGAAGGAGTCTTTGCTGAGATGCCGCTTTTCTAGCCAGAATACATATGTATCTGCCACTTCGCCCATGTAACCATTGTAATCGGGCACGGTAAGTAGACCTTATTCACATAAAAAATAAATAAATATTAAATATTTGTCGGCGTCAATCTGCTATCCGACGGTTTGCAGATGTGTTTTTGACACATCACAGTAAGCATTTTGTGGTCTTAGGATGCGTTCCATGGCGTAAACTTCAATCAGAAAAATATAATTAATTTTTTCCATGCCTTCTGGGTAGAAAACTCAAATAGACCCAGAAGACAACAATGCTTTCAGGTTGGCACGAACTTTATAGATAAATAATTCTACCAGACTATCCCTCTTTCCATTTCCCCCTTTTATGACTGCCCATTTGGCAAATGTGTTTCCTGTAGGAGATTCAAAATGATTTCTTTGAATCAGCTCCTTCTAGGAAAATCGAAAAACTCGTCGTTTTTTAAAACAAGGTACATATGTCGTTCACTGCAGTGCAACCCGTTGGGGCAAAGGACCTGGGGCCTTTTCTAGAGTACAATAGGCATTGCAGCAGTTCGAAAGACATCTGCAATCAGCGACATTAACTGCCAACTTCCCATTTTTTCAGGAAGAGAGTGTTCAGTGTTGTCAAGGTCCCCTTCTAAGTGTAGGAAGTTACCTATAGCCAACTTATTGTTCGCAAGGAACAGAATCTTAAGCTCTGGGAAGCCTTATTGGTTGGCTAACTGGTTGGTGGGTAAATTTATTATGACTTAAGGGTCTTACTTTACGAAAACAGTTTCTTATATGTATGCCTATCTACAATCCTATCGAAAATTTTTTGGATGAAAGGAGGTTACGAAGGTACTATTGAAAATAATGTATACAGGGGATTTTGCCTTTCTTTATTTATGAGGAATTTGTTTGCTCTCACATATGTATCTGCCTAAGTTCAGTCATCGCATTCTCGCTACACCTACTACACGTTTACACTTGTACATTTTTACTCTGTCCACTTGTTTCTCATCCAGACGCTGTAGAACAAATCAATCAGAGCTCTTGAATATCTTCATCAATCAAATATGAAATTATGAATGTTGACATCCAACGTCATTTAACGAAACATAAAATATGAGAAGCTGTAGAACTTAGTTACATAAACATAAGTTTAACTAGAATTTTCTTTCTCAGTTTTTCTATTCGCCTCGCTTACTTGTTTTGTACACACATCCATAATTAGATGATGCGTGCTACGTATATTTCATAGTCATTTAATTTCTTTGCTTGCATAGTTTCGCAAACTTTGCTATTAAATGTACGCATATACAACTTGCCATATTTTTAGGCTTAGAAAATTTCAAAATGCATTTAGTTATTACAGAGTGATGTTTGCCAAAGTTTTAGACAATCATAAATTAAGTAGATTTGTTTTGATTGAGGAATTTGTCTGACAAGTTTATGCGGCCAATGAAGAGATGTAAATCTGTATGTATATCTTAAATATTTCCTAATATACAAGTTTCTAGTGGACTGCGGCATTTCAAGAAAACATGAGAATTTTTAAAACTTGTATACACAAATATGTATGTATTTTAAAGCTTTAGAGATGCTTGGCTTTTAAATAGTAGGTTTGAAATTTTTTTCTTTCTTTTAACTTTAAAAAATATGCATTTAGAACTTTTAAAAAACTGATTGCATACTGGTTGCAGGTCAAAAAAGATGAAAATTTAAAACCAACTATATTTGAAGGTAATTTTGAAGATCAAGTAACTCTTTTATCCAACGAAGTTATTTTTTTTAATTCTGCATCTCAAAAATTTCAAAATGCCTCTACGCTTATTTCGCTATCAATTCTCGTTCTTGAGATATTCGATTTTGATGCAATTTTTTTGGGCCACTTGAATGAATATAAGTAAGCTTTAATTTTACACGATAGGTGGCGCCGGAGTCAAAAAATTAGGAAAATTGGTATTTATTGTCCGATTTGGCTCATATTTGGAGAATATGTCAGCGGAATTAAGATACATTTCTGCAAACAAATTATCAGATAGGTTGCGCTGCAGTCGAATTATTTGTTGAAGCTTTGTTTATACCGCTGTTAGGCTGATTCTCAGAATAAAAACTTACTTGCGGGAGTATTCGTGAATAAAAATAAGCGTTTTAGATATCCTAGCCCGAAAGTATTTCAACGGATATGTTGAAATATAAATTATTGAACTCGGTCCGGAAGTAGTTCGGAAATGTATCTCGATCAAAGAATTTGCATTTCGATAATGTTTAGTACTCGTGTAGGGTAAGGAACAGAGATAATATGTGACCTGGACAGTTAAAAGGGACGTTATATCAGAAAAACTCGATTTTCACTTTTTCATTGATTCCTATAGAAAAAGATGTGCTCTTTTCAATGGCATGAGCCGTGCATCTCTAGCTTCATTACTTTTTTACACAACTGCGCTTCAAAGAACGAATTAATTTGTTAAAAAATACCTGAAAAATTTCAGTAGAAAAGGAGTGTATGAAAATTTATCGGATTTCCTTGAAACTCGTTATTCGTGAGTTTTTGGGGTTAGGTTATTACGAATCTGACATCAGATTTTCAAAAGTCGAAACGGCGGATCCAATTTAGCAAACAATGTGGCATAGCAGAAAAGTACACTCAAGCAAATCCAATCAAGTTTTAAATTTTGTCTGCCATATTGGATCCGCTATTTTGAATTTTGAAAATCTGATACCAGATTCGTAATCAGTAGGGCAACCAAAAAATTGCTATAGAAAATTAATTTTTGGCGCCTAAAAATTGCTCTTAAACTTAGTGAATTGGAACTATAAATTAGCTTTAAAAAATTGTATTTTTTAATTTATTTTAGTTTACAGTCTTACAACATAAAAACTAAAAGAAAATATAGAATATCGAAAGGTACATAAATTCTTTAGTATAAGTTTCAAAACAGAAGAATAATTCAATTATTCAATAAAAAATTTAGTTTATATTGTTGTTGCAGTATACAACAAACACTTCTGCTAAATTTTCGAACAGAAATCCATGTATATTGTCACGGTGAATACTTTTGTGCATCGAAAATGTTCTTTTCACGGACGTTACAGGCGCATATTTGAAGGCCAACACTTCGGAAACTGTGTATGTGGAATTGTGGCATGATGTAGGTTTTCCTGCAATTTGGTCAGCAATGCTCTTTATCTCAATGTAGCCTTTGTTTTTCAATAACAAAATTCAACTCTGTCAATTGTTTTTTTGACATCTGCAACCACCTGCAATTGCGCTGAGCGGGAGACCGACAGTCTCCAGCTTTTTTATGGAATCCATCAGAAAACCGAAGTGATCGATAGATCAGCAAATCCGTAAAAATATTAAGGAATATTTTTTCTGGTATCTTTATTTTTCAATTATTACTTAAATTAGCATAAATTGGCATTTATTATAAATTTGGCAATTTTTGGCTCTAACAAATGTAGGTCAAAATGTTAAAAATTTTACAAAAACTATCCCATATTAAGGTTTGTGTGATAGCTGTTATAATAAAAAACTTGTTAGTGCTACTTTTTGGTTTCCCTAGTAATCAGCAACCCCAAAATCTCCCGAGCAACGACTTCAATGCTATATCAACGTGCAACAGCATCAATAGCTACTGGTTAGCTTTCAGATAGTTTTTCCCGAAAAATTGATTTCGGACGTAAGGTCCCTTTTAAATGTCGCCACGCGTAAAAGTAAAATAAAAAGCGAAAAAAATTATTTTTATTAAACTCTCCTCCTTGGAAATCTTAAACCGCATTTGAATTTTGTACCTACAGGAAGTTATCTACTCTTTAATAAAAAAATATTTTTTAAAACATCTCAATCGTTGTAGTTTCTAACATAAGAAAAACAAAAAAGTTGAATATTTTTACGGAAGTTAGCCCCTGTTTTTTTTTTTTTAATTTTAGCGATAGAATGTTCAAATGCCGACTAAATGATCCAGAATCATTTGTAGGTGATTGATAGATGACATTCTGTCTCCTTCAATGCTCATAATACAAATTATTGATGCAAAAGTGTTTTGGAGAAATGCATTGTACCTTAATTGAGTCAAGTGTACCGAATGTACTTTTATCTACTCTTTAACCCTTCTAAAATGATTGGAAAATTACCTGAACTTTCAAAGCAGGTGATGAGTTCGCAAAACTTTTTTTTGAAAAAAAATCACATAAAAGACAGCAACGTTTCTTTTGTCCATATACATCCAGTTCAAGAAAATATTAAAAGACATGTGTTAGCTGCAACTAAAAGCTTATATAAATATACAAAGTGTATTTTTATAAAAATTACATAAATGTGTTCCTAATTCATTAATTAACAAAACAATTACTGAATTAAAAATAAAATAATGGATTTCTTCCTTAAAGCTTATTAATTTTTATTATAGGGTCAAAATTACCCAAAACATTGTAGGTGGGGTCAAATTCGAAACAAAGCAGAAGGGTTAATTTAAAAATACTATTTTGAATAACGCAATCGTTTGTAGGTCAAATTCTGACTAAATACTCATCTATCAATCACCTACAAATGATTCTGCATCATTTAGTCGCCATTTGAACGTTCTATCGCTGAAATAAAAAAAACCTTTGTAGAAATATTGAAATTGTTTATGTTTTTTTTAGAATTAGCAAGATCTATCAAACATTAATTTTCATCTATCATAGACCTACAAAGGAATGCGATATTCTAAATAATATTTTTCAGTTAAAGAGTAGTCAACTTCTCGGCGCCGCATTTTGTAAAGGCTTCTGGCAATCATGCTCCTCAAAGTCAAGCTCAGTTATCGTTTAAAGTGAGATTCTCGTGAAATTAATTACCGCATAATTTTAAACGAAAAATAATAAAAAAGGAAGAATCTAATTTAGTCGACCTGAGTATGCCACTTACTGAGATTAAAAATTTAATACTTTCAATTTCATATTTTAGTCTTCGGACAAACACACGTTGTATTGTATTTTTAATTAAAAATATTTTATGAATAATGTTTCAGGGAAGTTTCGTGTAAATGATATTCATAAAAAAGTTTTTAATTTACAAAATTTATGACAACCGAAAAATGTTGCATACTTCTTGTATGTCATAATTTTGCAAAAAGTAGAGGATGAAGTAAAAATGATAAACGGGTTGAACATAACACGACGAGCACTTGCATACACAATCATGAATACTTTTAATGCGACTTGTAAAAACTTATGACAACACCATTTACAAAAGCTCACTCACACACTTGTATGGCATACAATGATGTATGCATACATACATATAAATACATAAATATGTGTGCAAACTTACACAAAATTTTGTACAGGAAAATATTTGAACAAATGCAAAGGCGGCCATATGCACGAGCATACACAAGGGAGCTGGCATAAATAAGCATATACATCCATATGTATGCACATGAACAGCGTTGTCTGCAAACACACACACACACGAACACTTGCGCACATTTGGTAATTGACCTCATTAGGCAACATCTTGACTTTTATTACCGCACAGACTTCTTGTGAAATTTCGTAACGTTGATAGAGCATGTCGCTTGTAAGTAGGTATGTATGTGTGTATAAGCTGCTCATACACACACATACGCACACTTAGTTGAGTGCTCATTTTAATGCGTTAACAATAAAAGGAAATGAAAAAGTTGTGGCAAAAAAAAAAATGAAAATAAATAAACATTAAGATAAAAGCTCGCAAAGTCGGAAAGCAAATGAATCTCGCAATTTTCCTTTCATCACCTCAGTAGCTGGCTGCTGCATGTGTCTGAAGGGCAACGAAAGGGATTTATGAGAAAAAAAGGAGACGAAGAAAAAGTAGACGAAAAAAAGTAGGCGTGTAGTAAAAATTAAAAAAAAAAAAACCTGCACCAAATGAAGACAAAATTTTCGCGCTTATCATCAAAGTCACATGCAACGCACAGTCGACATAAAAATATGTATGCCCTTGAGCTATTAAGACATACACATACGAGTATTTATGTACATATGTATGTAAGCCTACGTATGTATGTACATATATTGCAGTTCAAGTATGCATTTTTTAATGTGTGAATGCGCGTTTGTTGACTGAAATTTCGTCCCTTCGTTAGTCTAGCGCGAGATGCCTTTGGTGTTTGGGGTTTCCTTTGCACCACAGCTGTGCGCCACTGGAGTCAGCCAAATTAGAGAATATCTGACAGTTGACTGCCCTTTGGAGAGAGAAATACGTGAAAATTATGCGAAAAATTCACTACATGAGCATCTCTTCCATGCTGCAGGCAAAGTGTAATTTATAGAAATTGGCGAACATTCATAAGCAGCCCATAGGCAGTCAATTCCTACTCAATGCAGGACTTCCATGACAGTTGGCAGTATTCAAAATAAAGCCCAAGTACTTGATTCTGCCAAATAATGCCAGTCGAACGATCTCAAATTGACAGTAAAGCCGCATAGGGTATTTTATATTTTTCAGTGAATAGGAAAAAAGCCCTTCTTACTAGGATTTCTTTGTTTACAGACCTTTTAGTCACCAAAATGAAGTATCTACAATCAGAGTTGGGAGTAGTGCACTAAATTTTGAGTGAACTAAGCATTTCACTAGCACAAAATATATTGAAAACAAATAGATTTTCCACTTTTTGTCATCAGCTTAGTGGTAGTGGGAAATTTCTTCACTACCACTAAATACTTTAGTGATAGTGCTATTCCACACTACACTCAAATAGTGAAAAAATTTGAAAATGCACTACATAAAGATGCAAGAAAAATATTTTCACTAAACATTCAAAAATTTATGCAGATGAAAATTTTCGAGCCAAAAATTATATGCCGCATGTATGCACATTAGGGTGGTTTAAAAAAAATTTTGTTTTTAATTCATAAACGCTACCTCAAATTATTGTTATTTGTGATAAAACAAGAGAAATATATTTCTTTATTTTGAAAAAAAGTTTTTTTAGAGGTCACGTTTTTCAAAACAAAAAAAAACGTGTCTCTTTTTTTATCCCAAATAACTATATTTTGAGGTAGCGTTTGTGAATTTCCAAAAATAGTGTTTTTTTGAACCACTCTAATGTACATACATACATACATAAGTATGTAAATGTTTAACATCACAACTTAAGATCGGTTGTCATGAATAATGCTCATAAATAGTTTTGAGGCTCTGAGAGCTACATACAAAATTGAGCATACGGTTTTTTTTGTCAATATTCGCAATGTTTTACATGCTAAACATTTTCCGTTAATTTTGTATTAAAATATGGCTCTCAAATCCAAATAATCTCCAAAGTTTCATCAAACTTTAGTATTCTAATGTGCAAATTTCAAATGTCTAAAACTTTGCGTTTTTTGCTTTTGAAATTATTTTGAGTTATTTGTAGAATAATATGCGATAAACTGTAAAACTAAAATTTTCAATTTACTGAAAAAATTCTGTATTCCAAAAAAGTAGTGTTGGATTTTTTTACACTGTAAGTTTTAGTGAAGCAAAAAGTGTTGCGCTAGGCTGAAGAAAATTTTTTTTCACTATTCTACTATTAATTCTAGTGAAAATTTTTTTTATGTCACTATCATTATTGTATACATATTGGGGCTAATATTTTGCAATTCACCACTAAACACCAATAGTAGTAATTAAAAAGTTTGCACTATCACTAACTATTAGTGGATATTGAAAATTTAGTGCATTATCACGAACTATTAGTGGAAATTGAAAATTTAGTGCACTACTGCCAACTCTCTCTACAATTGGTTGAGTTCATAAAAAGTATCAAAAAGAACACAGATTGAAAACCAGTAGCGACCCCTTCAGATCAATGCAACGCTAGTTTGTACTAAATTGTTATATCCATAGCTTCGGAGCACAGGTATATTTTCATCGCGCCGAGCTCCGCTCCCACTCCCAATAAAATTTTATTTTATTTATTTGAATCTAGATGTTCTACGATCACTTTTACATCGAAAAGAAAATTTTGAAAAACTGACGCTAACGTTTTTTTTGGCGGTTAGGGCTCGATATATGTATATACTTTTATGGCTAGACAATGTACAAATATATGATTCCAATGTATTTCCTCTTATAAATAGAATGACTGATATTAAGTCATCGTTTTCTCATCGCCGTTAAAATTTGCGTGGCAATTATCCCTGGCTGTTGCTGGTCATTGTGCAATGAACAGTAATGTAAAGTAAAATAAACTGAATGAAAATTTATTTGAGTCGGGTTTTAAGGACAAAAATAAAAAAATTAGTAAATTTATTAACTTCAATTTTTTCTTTAAGGAGCACATGCATTTTTTTTAATCTCATCTGCTCCTTTGCTCCGCTCCGATCCGAAGTAAGGTTATAATTGCTAAGGGATACTTACATATGTACCATGAATGGATTCATATGTACCATACCATGTGTGAGTTTGTGTGTGTGCTGGCATTCGTGTAGCCTTTTAATCGCGTAGTTTTTTGCGTAAAGCCAATTTTATTGACAGAAATGTTATTGGATTTTGTAGGCGCGTGTGGATACACGCTGGAAGCAGTTAAGCGTGGCGTTCTGTGTGTGATTTTTCTGCCAGATAATTTTGGGATATTTATTCTCGTTTTCGAGAGGCTGTTTTGTGGGTTGCCCACAACTTGTGTCCTCACTTACTTTTTTTCTCTTCCTGCTACTGCCATCCATTTCACTACTCAGTATGCATTTAAATGCAAGAAATGTCGATAATTCCTATCAATTTTAGAGTTTTTACATCCATTTTAAATAAATCACTGCTAACACTCGCTGTGGTCAGATGTTTTGCAAACAATATCAGAGCACACAAAGTGTGTACGTAGTGGTAAAAGTGTTTTTAATGAAGAAGATGAGATTATGTTTTTTTGTTTTTCGACTCAAAATTCTGTTTTCTCAGCCCCAATTGAATGATCTTTTTTATGGGTACCACTACTCGACAGGTAATGCCAATATTCCAGTGCTTAACCATACCGGACAATGTTCAGCCAACTTCATGTTCAAGCGCAATCATTCAACCACATTTTTCAGTATGTGTAATTTCATCAAAGTGTAAACAACATATTTTTTCCCTGCGACGACAATGTCAGCTTTTGTGCTTACAAAACTCCATTCGTATTGGTATCTTGCTCGAATCTGAAGAAAAGTCGGAGGCCTACGAAGAGCATGCTCCATAAATTTCAGCCTGCGAGTACTGGTTCCGACATTACAAAAGTGCAGACTTTGACAAAACCGACAAGGAGCGGGAAGGAAGGCCATCAACGTTTGTAAGACCCGTGCCAAAACCAAGAATAACTTGCGAAAGTATTAGGCGTAACTAAACAAGATATTACATTATGATTGAAAGCCATTGGTGTGGTACAGAAAGTCGGAAACTGGGTGCCTTACGAGTTCAAACCAAGAGATATCGAACGGGATATCACTGTTTCCCGAATGCTTGTTCAACGGTACAAAGCGAAGTCGTTTTTGAATTGTATTGTCACCGGCGATGAAAAATGGATTCACTACTACGACAATCCAAAGCGCCAGGAGGCGTGTATTAAGCACATCGAACCCGGATTATCGAAGACAAAGCCAAATATCGATGGCAGCAAGGTAAGGCTCAGACGATCGACAGGCTTCTACACACAACGATTGATGCGATTGAAACGAGCGATGGCGAACGCCCTTAAGGTAGTACACTTCACTCCAGTTGAAGGTATGAAACGTTGGCTGGATACTTTCTTAGTCTCCACACACGAGCAGTTTTATTGGCGCGGAAACCATGAATTGCCTGAAAAGTGGGAAAGAGTCGTAGCAAGTGATGGGAAATACTTAAATAAATCAAATACATTGTATAAATATTGCACAATAAAGCCAAGAAAAAATACTTTAAAACTTAACCCTCAAGCGTATTTAATTTTTTATAACGAATGAGTCGTTAATATATAAATTTGACACAATGCGTTTTCAACTCAAATAGTCAACTTTATTTATGAAAGAAAACAATTTTTTATTGATACGTACTTTGTTATAAAATGCTCATTTACAAAACGTAGAAAATGCGCTTGAAGGTTAAATATTATAAATTTCGTTAACATTAACTTGACGAAAATTTCTCGCTCTGCTGCCTGCAATGCTCACCAAAACTCGAAAAGCGAAAAAAACGACAAATAAAACGAAACGCAAAGAATCTTCTGAAAATCTGCTTCAAAATTCCATGAGCGCCGAAGCATGCAGTCTAGCAACAATGCAGTTGCTTAGTCTTATAATTCTGAACTGCTTGCCGGTTACTGAATTTCCGAAAAGCTAACTCTTCCATTAACCTTAAGTTTATGTTTTTAATATTCGCAAGTATTTTGAGTGCTGGGCTATTTACATTTTATTTCACTCCAATTTTTTTCTATGCCATTGCTTCTGCCACAAATTCACTTGTTTTATTAGTAAAGCTGGCGGAGAAGGAAAAAGAAAAAAAGAAAAAGCTGTGTGCCTACAACCACAAGCTTGGGCAGAAATAGCTTGCCAGCATATAAAAGACAATATAGCAGCCGCCATGGGGTGCATCTTCGTTATGCTGTGATAGCTTATTGTGAAGTCTTCGAGTATAGATATAACTATTTCCCTTCTATTACACTCTCCCTTCTCGCTTTTACTCGATAACTTTTCGAGTCAATTGTGCTCTTTGACTGAAGTGAAGTATGCAGCAAGATGAGACTAGGCGAAGGGAGAGTGGAAGTTAAAAAAATAGCAGCGTCGACAACTTGCGCCAAAACAATATAAACTTCATAAATTTTCAAACTACACAGACAACAAAAACAGCAACAACAATAACTTCAACAATGACACGATATTCAGCAGTCGAGTAGATTTCATATAACTTTTTGGCAGGTTACTCATACGCCATGTCGACGTAGCTTCGTATCGTTTGCCTGCGCATTGACTGTACATACATACATACACATGTGTGTGTGTAGTTTATGGACCCCATTGTGGTTTAACCAACTTTACCAACTTTTTACCAGTCTTTTTATTTTCGCTGGCATTAGCTGGACAGTCGCTTAAACTTACATAGATGTATGTATGTATGTACTTAGGTTAGGTTTCGGTGGTTGCCACCCCGCACAGTTCAGGCAGAGAGGTACTTAGTTACATATGTATGCATACATACTTATATAAGGCCGAAG
Source organism: Rhagoletis cerasi (assembly GCA_029783565.1). Taxonomy (NCBI): domain Eukaryota; kingdom Metazoa; phylum Arthropoda; class Insecta; order Diptera; family Tephritidae; genus Rhagoletis; species Rhagoletis cerasi. The sequence continues at coordinate 44,895 of JAPVRG010281637.1, forward strand.
TGTGTTATAACGCTAACAAAGAAAAGCAACGAGAACAATAAATGTGGGTGAGAACAACAACAACAAAAACAACGACGGAAACCATACAGCCACTAACAACGACAATAGCAGAGTTTGCAATAAATAAATAAAATGGCATCCTTTTCTAAGCAAGCATTCTCATTTCCTTGCCAAAAAAAGTGGGGGCGGTGTGTGTTTGTAGGTGGCATGTCGCCGTTAACACGCGCTACTACTGCCTTTTTTGTAAATTTTTTGCATTTCGTTTAATTTTTCCGTTTTTATTTTATGCTCAGCCAAATTTTTTCATTGTTGGCGTCTATTTTGCTGCCGTAATATGTTTGTAAGTGTGTGTGAGAAAGCTGTTTAAATTTGAAAAATCGTATGTACATAGTTTGAATGGGTTACAACGAAAATTAAAAAAACGTCGAGTAAAATTAACAATTTTTGTGTGACATATTAGGGTTTTATATACAGAAAATATATGAATGCATGCATTTACATAAGGGGGTCCTTAAATGTATGAAGCACATTTTTACATCAGATTTTCTAAACGTCAACCCCTACATCGATGCTAATATAGTCAAAGATATCACACATAAATTTTTGTCCCGATCGGAGACCGTTTTGACCGTAGAGATCAAAGTTCAGATTCCTCTATGGAGACTCAAAAAATTAAAATTTGTTTTTTTTCATCTAATATCCAAAATCGATACTACTGTAGGCGCAGATATCACATATAAATTTTGGTCCCGGTTGGAGTCGGTTAAGGCGTGTCGCACAGGGGTCAAAAAGTTAAGATTCATTATATATTAGTCTCCATAGAGGAATCTGAACTTTGACCTCCGTGCGACACGCCTTAACCGTCTCCAATCGGGACTAAAATTTATATGTGATATCTTTCACCGTGGTATTACCGATTGAGTGGGTGAGACTTAAGATTTCATTTTAAGGACCACGCTAATATACATATGTGTTTGTATGCATATAAATTTGTGCCGTGGAATTTTTAAGCCAATTCGGTCGAAATAAATTTTGTAAATTTTTGTTTCTATTCAGCCATCACTCGGCCTTAAATATTTCAATTAGGAAATGAAAAAATATATAAAGACGAGATAGGCGGGAGATTTATAGATGTGAAATATTTTTAGTTTCGGTAGGCATAAATATTAGTCTGTTATTAATATTGGTGGTTAAACATTTTAGAGGTGAAAGAGTACGAGTAAGAATAACTGAACCGATTCATCGAGACATTGATATCAACAGAAATACTGATAACCACATCGATACATTTACAAATAATAGATATCGATGGTTATTTTGCTCAGATGTCATTTAATGCATGAAAAAAGTTGAATATATCGATAAAAATATCGACGTTAGATGCCGATAAATGTAGTACATATCTAGATTACTATATGACAATATCAATATTTCAATAAAACAGTCGGCGCCAGTTATGATAAATATATCGATATTGGTAACACTTAGGATAAAGATATCGATAAACGAACTGGGATAACTATATCGACGATAATATACACAAAAATGCAATTTTAAATTTTATTTAAGGTTTTATAGCCAGTTTCACGAAAGAAATTTAAGCAAAAAATTATTTTCTTTACTTGAATTTAATTGGAAAGTGACCGAGGGAAAAAATAATTTTTTACTTAGTGTTGAAATTGTTTTTAAAGATGCTGAGGTCTTCAGGATCTATCTCAGTGCTTACGTACCGCAATCACAAATATTTATCAAAAAAATTTATCATTGCTGCTCTTCTACTTTCCAAGAGAAAGTGAATGCCGTAGGAGATACTGCTCGAACTAGATTTGATTCCTCGCTATATCGAGCCCTAACCGCCAAAATAACGTAAGCGACATTTTTTTTTTACTATTTGCTTTTTGATGCAGAAATGCATCTAAAAGAAAATTTTGAAAAAAATGTCGCTTACGCTATTTTGGCGGTTAGGGCTCGATATGCCATAAGGTTTCTGATTTGTAAATATTCTTTGCTCCCGGTATCAGCAAATTTCCGTAAACCAAGGCGAATTCCGAAGTAGTACAAATGAAAACAAATCTAATCAGCTGTTCTAGCAAAGCTGCTCGCTGAAATAGTTGGGCACTTTTTCGGGATTATTTTGGGACTAGTTCGGGACAAGTTAAGGACTTACAGGACCAAATCGGGACTAGTCTGGACTAGTTCGCGACCATTTCGAGACTTGTAAGGGACCATTTCTGGACTTGTTCGGAACTAGTTCAGGACAAGTGTGGCTTCCCTTGATGTTGTTCCAATTGTGTAAAATTGTTTTGGCACCCTTTCGGGCGGCAAATGGTTGTTATGGCTCAAAAAATTGTAATTGCTAACATTCTTTGCCGTGCTCACACCACTGTGCTTCTTTTACGAAGTAATAAAAAACAGTTAAAGCCTGAGATAATACGGATGTCGGAATCTTTACAAAACATGCAAAAGTAATGTCTTACAAGAACGGAAGCGCTTTGTTTTATTTATTTACAAAAGGCTGCAAATTTTTGGCGTACATGAAAACAGAAACAAAAACAATAAACCTTAAAGTTGGTAAAGAGACAGCAGAAAAAGACAAATGGGGATGACAAAGCGGAAGGAGATGAAGAACTGCTGTTTGTCATGAGATATTCAAAGAAATAAACTTAGAAGGAGCAAGAAATAGACAAAACCGTTAGAAGGCAGAGAAAATCAGAAATTGCAAAGCGTTAGAGACATTTGGCGACGAAGTGATGAATAATGCGTCGTGAGTTAAAGAGTGAACAAACTCGAGTAGGACAACGATAAAGTGTAGATGACGAAAGATTTAAAGGGGGCTTGCTGTTGGTGTTAGTAAGTATGTTGTTTCGGCGCATAAATTGGTGCTGAGTAGGAAATTGCGTTGCAGGTGTGACACGCAGTGTGGATGATGAAAAAGTCTATGAGAAGTAAGTATACGCGGTATAAATGATGAAGTTATACAAGAGAAGCAGGCGGAAAGCAGGTAAAAGAAGTAAGCCCTGGGAAGCTGCGGCAGCTGTGTGAGTGAAATAAAGTGTTCTTAAGTAGAGCTATTACTGTATTTTTTTTTTCTTTTCTGTTATTTATGTGGTATGTGCTGCTATAGCTGCACCTGCTCATATTGAAGCTGGCTGTTGGCTTTTGCCTGCGGTCGCTTTAGCTGTTATTGCTTTTGTTGCTGCCATTAACAATATCCGCAGCGCCAGTGGCACTGCGAAACAACACCACAGGAAAATGTGGTTAGAATCAAGGGAAAGAGGCGCCGGCAGCAATAAAAATGTCACTAAGCAGCTACCTGCGCCGCAAGAGAGAAACCACGCCGTGGTGTACCCAACCTGAGTAAAGCCGAGGGCGAGAGCGGAGGCAACAAAGGAGGCGTATTCGGTAGAATCAGGCCTGATTTTCAGAAAAAATCTATTTAATATATATATACATAAATATTTATTGTTATGAAACTCTGTCATATACACATTTACGGATTGCATGTGTGTGTGCGTCTGTGGGCTAAATTATAGCAACACATATTAAGCAGTCAACCGTAGTCAACGGCAGCTGGATTCCGAAGCAATCTGTGAATTGGCCAAAGAGGCAAACACGCCCTCTGCTCAACGCTCACTCGCGCCTGCAAAAATTCCACTTTGCTTCCTCGCCAATTTTTCGGCCACTCACTCTTCCCCACGTGTGCGCACATAAATTATCGCCAAAGTTGAAATTCTTCGTAAAAATATTTTTGTCCATTCCTCGTTCCGCTTACAACCAAAGCTTTCAGTTGCTCTCACCAACGCTTTTCGCAATCAATGGCCTCCTTTTCGTACTTTTTTACTTTTGCCTTCATCGCTCTACTTTTTTTTGGTAGTTAGCTTTATTTTGGCTGGCTGGTTTTAGCATTGGCTTGGGTGTATGGGGAAGTGCGTTGTGAAATATGCCCTTATTTACATTTTAAATTTAGATTTTTGGGTCAACTGCGAGCGTGAGCGTTGATCTAGGATAATGTGCGGCAGTTTTTCTCCGAAAATTGTTCGTAATTGCGAAATTGGTTTGCTTTTTTTGCTTTGATTTGAGGGAGTGTTCTGGTGAAGTTTTTTAATAAACGCACGACGAAAGTGATAGCAGAAGTTTATGAAGAATTTATGAATTTAAGTTCAGGGAAGGGAAAAAGGGACAATATCTGAAGGACCGAAAGTGAAAGCTGGACACAAGCCTTTAGTAGTTTAAAAACTGGGCATATATAAGTGTTTGGTAATTTGAAAACTGGACGAAAATTTTTGGCAATTTAAAACAGTGCATACATTTTTGCGTATTTTAAAACGGGAAACAAACTATTAATGAATAAAAAACTAGGTATGAATTTTTGGTAAATAGAAAACTGAGCATACATTTTTGTTGTTTTTTTTAACTGGACATGGATTTTTGGTAAATTAAAATCAGTACATGAGTTTTTGGTAAATAGAAAACTAGACACTGGTGATTTGAAATTTTTGTATTGAGTTGAACTTATGAAATTTTTAGAAAACACCCCTCTGTAACTGCCAAAATGTGCAAATCTGTACAAATGCACCAATCGTGTGACATGGCCTTTACTCGAGGTGTCGTGAGTACCCATATTCAGTTTTTAAACAACCAAGAATCATGCCCAGTTTTTGAATTACAAAAAAATATTGTATTACATTTTTACCTTGAAGCGAGAAAGTAAGACTAAAAGGTATATATTCCACTTTTCTTAATTTCTGTTTAACCCTCCGTAGGCGAACACCTTTTTAGTCTTAGTACCTAAAAACGACGAATTTTTTTTTCATTCTAAACTGATAACTAAAGAAGGACGAAATTCGGGGATATGGCAGTAAAAATATATTTTTTCTTCAAAAATAGCTATTGGAAATTTTCAAGGATTTTCAAGGATAAAATTTTAAAAGGACATTTTCAATACCTAATCGTCTTTTTTCACCAAAAGATTTAATTTTGTTCAATTCCACAGAATTTTTTCTTTTATTTGGTACCCATATTGTTATTCTATGTATGTATGTACATTGAACTGAATTTTAAAATAATTTTTTGAATCAATCCTATACTTGAAATTTCAAAATTCTCTAAAAAAATCCTGCCGTAGACAGAAAAACTAAAAACGCAGTTCTACTATATTTGGCCCCTATTTTGGCGAAAATATTGATTTTTGTGTGTGTAAAATTGACTGTCACACGGTGTAATACATATATTTAGGGGTCCGGCTGGACCCATTAGGTACGAATGTGATGTTAACAGCAAAACGGTTTGGTCTTGATTCCTTTATTGTAAGGATAGCTAATACAATTTTAGGAAAAGTTATAAAATACGTTTATTTTACATGTGAAATATAAAGAGGTCTGGCCAGGCCCGTTTCCTAAACGGAGGGTTAATACATATCGTCACTAAACACGAATAAAGAAGCTATCTCAAAAGTTGACGGCCGAAAAAGACGTTTGAAAAAAACTTCGACGAAGAAAGACTCGAAACTCTAAACTAAACTCTATGGGCCGGTTTCTCCAATAAGACTTAGGCTTAAACTTAGTTGTAACTTAAGTTAGTTTCGATTTTGGGCTAAGCTTTTTTTCAGTTTCTCCAACTGAGCGACCTAGTCAAGGTAACATGGATAACATGATCCGCGGCTCTCTCTCTTACGACTTGGCAGCACAGAAAGTTCAGGGGCGATGAACAGCTACCACTAGTTAAGTCAAAAATGCACCGCTTTGAATTCAGGGGATTTATTGTACATGCTTTTATAA